>JARQOC010000009.1:121659323-121755987 GCA_033576535.1 Allobates femoralis
GTGGTCGCAGAGGACGGCGGGTCTGTGGTCAGCAGAGGACGGCGGTCTGTGGTCAGCAGAGGACAGCGGGTCTGTGGTCAGCAGAGGACAGCGGGTCTGTGGTCAGCGCAGGAAGGAGGCTCTGTGGTCGAATGGTCAGCACAGGAAGGAGGCTCTGTGGTCAGCAGAGGACGGCAGCTCTGTGGTCAGCGCAGGAAGGAGGCTCTGTGGTCAGCAGAGGACGGCGGCTCTGTGGTCAGCAGTGGATGGCAGCTCTGTGGTCAGCAGAGGAGGGGGGCTCTGTGGTCAGCAGAGGACGGCGGCTGTGTGGTCGGCAGAGTACGGCGGCTGTGTGGTCGGCAGAGTACGGCGGCTGTGTGGTCGGCAGAGTACGGCGGCAGTGTGGTCAGCAGAGGACGGCGGCTGTGTGGTCAGCAGAGGACGGCGGCTGTGTGGTCAGCAGAGGACGGCGGCTCTGTGGTCAGCAGAGGACGGCGGCTCTGTGGTCAGCAGAGGAGGGCAGCTCTGTGGTCAGCAGAGGAGGGCGGCAGAGTGATCAGTGCAGGAAGGATGCAGAGTGATCAGCGCAGGAAGGAGGCAGAGTGATCAGCGCAGGAAGGAGGCAGAGTTATCAGCGCAGGAAGGAGGCAGAGTGGTGAGCGCAGGACAGCGGCTCTGTGGTCAGCAGAGGAGGGTGGCTCTGTGGTCAGCAGAGGACGGTGGCTCTGTGGTCAGCAGAGGACGGCGGCTCTGTGGTCAGCGCAGGAAGGAGGCAGAGTGGTCAGCGCAGGAAGGAGTCAGAGTGGTTTACGCAGGAAGGAGGCAGAGTGGTGAGCGCAGGACAGCGGCTCTGTGGTCAGCAGAGGAGGGCGGCTCTGTGGTCAGCAGAGGACAGGGGCTCTGTGGTCAGCAGAGGACGGCGGCTCTGTGGTCAGCAGAGGAGGGCGGCTCTGTGGTCAGCAGAGGACGGCGGCTCTGTGGTCAGCAGAGGACGGCGGCTCTGTGGTCAGCAGAGGACGGCTGCTCTGTGGTCAGCAGAGGATGGCAGCTCTGTGGTCAGCAGAGGACGGCGGGTCTGTGGTCAGCAGAGGACGGCGGGCCTGTGGTCAGCAGAGGACGGCGGGTCTGTGGTCAGCGCAGGAAGGAGGCTCTGTGGTCGTTTGGTCAGCGCAGGAAGGAGGCTCTGTGGTCAGCACAGGAAGGAGGCTCTGTGGTCAGCAGAGGACGGCAGCTCTGTGGTCAGCGCAGGAAGGAGGCTCTGTGGTCAGCAGAGGACGGCGGCTCTGTGGTCAGCAGAGGACGGCGGCTCTGTGGTCAGCAGAGGACGGCGGCTCTGTGGTCAGCAGAGGACGGCGGCAGAGTGATCAGCACAGGAAGGAGGCAGAGTGATCAGCGCAGGAAGGAGGCAGAGTGATCAGCGCAGGAAGGAGGCAGAGTGAGCAGCAGAGCACGGCGGCTCTCTGGTCAGCGCAGGAAGGAGGCAGAGCGGTCAGCACAGGAAGGAGGCAGAGTGGTGAGCGCAGGAAGGAGGCAGAGTGGTGAGCGCAGGACGGCGGCTCTGTGGTCAGCAGAGGACGGCGGCAGAGTGATCAGTGCAGGAAGGAGGCAGAGTGATCAGCACAGGAAGGAGGCAGTGATCAGCGCAGGAAGGAGGCAGAGTGGTGAGCGCAGGACAGCGGCTCTGTGGTCAGCAAAGGACGGGGGCTCTGTGGTCAGCAGAGGATGGGGGCTCTGTGGTCAGCAGAGGACGGCGGGTCTGTGGTCAGCAGAGGACGGCGGGTCTGTGGTCAGAAGAGGACGGTGGGTCTGTGGTCAGCAGAGGACGGCGGGTCTGTGGTCAGCAGAGGATGGGGGCTCTGTGGTCAGCAGAGGATGGCGGGTCTGTGGTCAGCAGAGGACGGCGGGTCTGTGGTCAGCAGAGGACGGTGGGTCTGTGGTCAGCAGAGGACGGCGGGTCTGTGGTCAGCAGAGGATGGCGGGTCTGTGGTTATCAGAGGACAGCGGGTCTGTGGTCAGCAGAGGACGGCGGGTCTGTGGTCAGCGCAGGAAGGAGGCTCTGTGGTCGAATGGTCAGCGCAGGAAGGAGTCTCTGTGGTCAGCACAGGAAGGAGGCTCTGTGGTCAGCAGAGGACGGCAGCTCTGTGGTCAGCGCAGGAAGGAGGCTCTGTGGTCAGCAGAGGACTGCGGCTCTGTGGTCAGCAGTGGATGGCAGCTCTGTGGTCAACAGAGGAGGGGGGCTCTGTGGTCGGCAGAGTACGGCGGCTGTGTGGTCGGCAGAGTACGGCGGCAGTGTGGTCGGCAGAGTACAGCGGCTGTGTGGTCGGCAGAGGACGGCGGCTCTGTGGTCAGCAGAGGACGGCGGCTCTGTGGTCAGCAGAGGAGGCGGGTCTGTGGTCAGCAGAGGACGGCGGTTTTGTTATCAGCAGAGGAGGACGGCTCTGTGGTCAGCAGAGGAGGGCGGCTCTGTGGTCAGCAGGGGGAGGGCGGCTCTGTGGTCAGCGCAGGAAGGAAGCAGAGTGATCAGCGCAGGAAGGAGGCAGAGTGATCAGCGCAGGAAGGAGGCAGAGTGGTGAGCGCAGGACAGCGGCTCTGTGGTCAGCAGAGTAGGGTGGCTCTGTGGTCAGCAGAGGACGGTGGCTCTGTGGTCAGCAGAGGACGGCGGCTCTGTGGTCAGCGCAGGAAGGAGGCAGAGTGGTCAGCGAGGAAGGGCAGGTGGTTTGCGAGGAAGGAGGCAGAGTGGTGAGCGCAGGACTGCGGCTCTGTGGTCAGCAAGGAGACGGCGGCAGAGTGATCATGCAGGAAGGAGGCAGAGTGATCAGCGCAGGAAGGAGGCAGAGTGGTGAGGCAGGACAGCGGCTCTGTTGTCAGCAGGGAGGGCGGCTCTGTGGTCAGCAGAGGACGGGGCTCTGTGGTCAGCAGAGGACGGCGGCTCTGTGGTCAGCAGAGGACGGCGGCTCTGTGGTCGCAGAGGACGGCGGCTCTGTGGTCAGCAGAGGACGGCGGTTGTGGTCAGCAGAGGAGGACGGCTCTGTGGTCAGCAGAGGACGGCGGCTCTGTGGTCAGCAGAGGAGGCGGCTCTGTGGTCAGCAGAGGAGGCGGTTGTGATCAGCGAGGAAGGAGGCAGAGTGGTCAGCGCAGGAAGGAGGCAGATGTGGTAGCGAGGACGGCGGCTCTGTGGTCAGCAGAGGAGGGGGCTCTGTGGTCAGCAGAGGACGGGGCTCTGTGGTCAGCAGAGGACGGCGGCTCTGTGGTCAGGCAGAGGAGGGGCAGAGTGGTCAGCGCAGGAAGGAGGCAGAGTGGTAGCGCAGGAAGGAGGAGAGGCGAGTGATCGGCAGGAGGAGGCAGAGTGGTCAGCGCAGGACGGGGCAGAGTGGTCAGCGCAGGAGGAGCAGAGTGGTCAGGCAAGGAAGGCGGTGTCAGCTCGGAGGAGGCAAGTGGTCAGCGAGGAGCGTGGCATCTGTGGTCAGCAGAGGACGGGCGGCTCTGTGGTCAGAGAGGACGGGGCTTGTGGTCAGCAGAGGACGGGGCTCTGTGGTCAGCCAGGAAGGAGGCAGTCTGTGGTCAGGAGGAGGGCGCTTGTGGTAGCAGAGGACGGCGGCTCTGTGGTCAGCAGAGGACGGCGGCTCTGTGGTCAGCAGAGGACGGCGGCTCTTGGTCAGCAGAGGAACGGTCGGGCAGCGAGGAGCGGCTTGTGGTCAGCAGAGGACGGCGGCGGTCTTGTGGTCAGCAGAGGACGGCGGCTCTGTGGTCAGCAGAGGACGGCGGCTCTGTGGTCAGCAGAGTGGTCAGCAGAGGACGGCAGGTCTGTGGTCAGCGCAGGAAGGAGGCTCTGTGGTCGTTTGGTCAGCGCAGGAAGGAGGCTCTGTGGTCAGCACAGGAAGGAGGCTCTGTGGTCAGCAGAGGACGGCAGCTCTGTGGTCAGCGCAGGAATCAGGCTCTGTGGTCAGCAGAGGACGGCGGCTCTGTGGTCAGCAGAGGACGGCGGCTCTGTGGTCAGCAGAGGACGGCGGCAGAGTGATCAGCACAGGAAGGAGGGCAGAGTGATCAGCGGAGGAAGGAGGCAGAGTGATCAGCGCAGGAAGGAGGCAGATGTGAGCAGCAGAGGACGGCGGCTCTGTGGTCAGCGCAGGAAGGAGGCAGAGCGGTCAGCACAGGAAGGAGGCAGAGTGGTGAGCGCAGGAAGGAGGCAGAGTGGTGAGCGCAGGACGGCGGCTCTGTGGTCAGCAGAGGACGGCGGCAGAGTGATCAGTGTAGGAAGGAGGCAGAGTGATCAGCGCAGGAAGGAGGCAGTGATCAGCGCAGGAAGGAGGCAGAGTGGTGAGCGCAGTACAGCGGCTCTGTGGTCAGCAAAGGACGGGGGCTCTGTGGTCAGCAGAGGACGGGGGCTCTGTGGTCAGCAGAGGACGGCGGGTCTGTGGTCAGCAGAGGACGGCGGGTCTGTGGTCAGCAGAGGACGGCGGGGTCTGTGGTCAGCAGAGGACGGCGGGTCTGTGGTCAGCAGAGGACAGCGGGTCTGTGGTCAGCAGAGGACAGCGGGTCTGTGGTCAGCAGAGGACGGCGGGTCTGTGGTCAGCGCAGGAAGGAGGGTCTGTGGTCGAATGGTCAGCGCAGGAAGGAGTCTCTGTGGTCAGCACAGGAAGGAGGCTCTGTGGTCAGCAGAGGACGGCAGCTCTGTGGTCAGCGCAGGAAGGAGGCTCTGTGGTCAGCAGAGGACGGCGGCTCTGTGGTCAGCAGTGGATGGCAGCTCTGTGGTCAGCAGAGGAGGGGGGCTCTGTGGTCAGCAGAGGACGGCAGCTGTGTGGTCGGCAGAGTACGGCGGCTGTGTGGTCGGCAGAGTACGGCGGCTGTGTGGTCGGCAGAGTACGGCGGCTGTGTGGTCAGCAGAGGACGGCGGCTGTGTGGTCAGCAGAGGACGGCGGCTCTGTGGTCAGCAGAGGACGGCGGCTCTGTGGTCAGCAGAGGACGGCGGCTCTGTGGTCAGCAGAGGAGGGCAGCTCTGTGGTCAGCAGAGGAGGCGGCGCAGAGTGATTAGTGCAGGAAGGACGCAGAGTGATCAGCGCAGGAAGGAGGCAGAGTGATCAGCGCAGGAAGGAGGCAGAGTGGTGAGCGCAGGACAGCGGCTCTTGGTCAGCAAGGACGGGGGCTCTGTGGTCAGCAGAGGACGGGGCTCTGTGGTCAGCAGAGGACGGCGGGTCTGTGGTCAGCAGAGGACGGCGGGTCTGTCGTCAGCAGAGGACGGCGGGTCTGTGGTCAGCAGAGGACGGCGGGTCTGTGGTCAGCAGAGGGCGGCGGGTCTGTGGTCAGCGCAGGAAGGAGGCTCTGTGGTCGCGGTGGTCAGCGCAGGAAGGAGGCTCTGTGGTCAGCACAGGAAGGAGGCTCTTTGGTCAGCAGAGGACGGCAGCTCTGTGGTCAGCGCAGGACGGCGGCTCTGTGGTCAGCAGAGGACGGCGGCTCTGTGGTCAGCAGAGAAGGGGGGCTCTGTGGTCGGCAGAGGACGGCGGCTGTGTGGTCGGCAGAGTACAGCGGCTGTGTGGTTGGCAGAGTACGGCGGCTGTGTTGTTGGCAGAGTACGGCGGCTGTGTGTGGTCGGCAGAGTACGGCGGCTGTGTGGTCAGCAGAGGACGGCGGCTGTGTGGTCAGCAGAGGACGGCGGCTCTGTGGTCAGCAGAGGAGGGCGGCTCTGTGGTCAGCAGAGGAGGGCGGCAGATTGATCAGTGCAGGAAGGACACAGAGTGATCAGCGCAGGAAGGAGGCAGAGTGATCAGCGCAGGAAGGAGGCAGAGTGGTGAGCGCAGGACAGCGGTTCTCTGGTCAGCAAAGGACGGGGGCTCTGTGGTCAGCAGAGGACGGGGGCTCTGTGGTCAGCAGAGGACGGCGGTTCTGTGGTCAGCAGAGGACGACGGGTCTGTGGTCAGCAGAGGACGGCGGGTCTGTGGTCAGCAGAGGACGTCGGGTCTGTGGTCAGCAGAGGACGGCGGGTCTGTGGTCAGCAGAGGACGGTGGGTCTGTGGTCAGTAGAGGACGGCGGGTCTGTGGTCAGCAGAGGACGGCGGGTCTGTCGTCAGCGCAGGAAGGAGGCTCTGTAGTCGAGTGGTCAGCGCAGGAAGGAGGCTCTGTGGTCAGCACAGGAAGGAGGCTCTTTGGTCAGCAGAGGACGGCAGCTCTGTGGTCAGCGCAGGAAGGAGGCTCTGTGGTCAGCAGAGGACGGCGGCTCTGTGGTCAGCAGAGGACGGCGGCTCTGTGGTCAGCAGAAGACGGCGGCTCTGTGGTCTGCAGAGGACGGCGGCTCTGTGGTCAGCAGAGGACGGCGGCTCTGTGGTCAGCAGAGTATGGCGGTTTTGTGGTCAGCAGAGGAGGGCGGCGTCTGTGGTCAGCAGAGGAGGGCGGCTCTGTGGTCAGCAGAGGAGGGCGGGCTCTGTGGTCAGCGCAGAAGGAGGCAGAGTGATCAGCGCAGGAAGGAGGCAGAGTGATCAGTGCAGGAAGGAGGCAGAGTGGTGAGCGTAGGACAGCGGCTGTGTGGTCAGCAGATTAGGGCGGCTCTGTGGTCAGCAGAGGACGGTGGCTCTGTGGTCAGCAGAGGACAGCGGCTCTGTGGTCAGCGCAGGAAGGAGACAGAGTGGTGAGCGCAGGAAGGATGCAGAGTGGTGAGTGCAGGAAGGAGGCAGAGTGGTGAGCGCAGGACGGCGGCTCTGTGGTCAGCAGAGGACGGCGGCAGAGTGATCAGTGCAGGAAGGAGGCAGAGTGATCAGTGCAGGAAGAAGGCAGAGTATCAGCGCAGGAAGGAGGCAGAGTGGTGAGCGCAGGACAGCGGCTCTGTGGTCGGCAGTGTACGGCGGCTGTGTGGTCGGCAGAGTACGGCAGCAGTGTGGTCGGCAGAGTACGGCGGCTGTGTGGTCGGCAGAGTACGACGGCTGTGTGGTCAGCAGAGGACGGTGGCTCTGTGGTCAGCAGAGGACGGCGGCTCTGTGGTCAGCAGAGGACGGCGGCAGAGTGATCAGTGTAGGAAGGAGGCAGAGTGATCAGCGCAGGAAGGAGGCAGTGATCAGCGCAGGAAGGAGGCAGAGTGGTGAGCGCAGGACAGCGGCTCTGTGGTCAGCAAAGGACGGGGGCTCTGTGGTCAGCAGAGGACGGGGGCTCTGTGGTCAGCAGAGGACGGCGGGTCTGTGGTCAGCAGAGGACGGCGGGGTCTGTGGTCAGCAGAGGACGGCGGGTCTGTGGTCAGCAGAGGACGGCGGGTCTGTGGTCAGCAGAGGACAGCGGGTCTGTGGTCAGCAGAGGACAGCGGGTCTGTGGTCAGCAGAGGACGGCGGGTCTGTGGTCAGCGCAGGAAGGAGGCTCTGTGGTCGAATGGTCAGCGCAGGAAGGAGTCTCTGTGGTCAGCACAGGAAGGAGGCTCTGTGGTCAGCAGAGGACGGCAGCTCTGTGGTCAGCGCAGGAAGGAGGCTCTGTGGTCAGCAGAGGACGGCGGCTCTGTGGTCAGCAGTGGATGGCAGCTCTGTGGTCAGCAGAGGAGGGGGGCTCTGTGGTCAGCAGAGGACGGCAGCTGTGTGGTCGGCAGAGTACGGCGGCTGTGTGGTCGGCAGAGTACGGCGGCTGTGTGGTCGGCAGAGTACGGCGGCTGTGTGGTCAGCAGAGGACGGCGGCTGTGTGGTCAGCAGAGGACGGCGGCTGTGTGGTCAGCAGAGGACGGCGGCTCTGTGGTCAGCAGAGGACGGCGGCTCTGTGGTCAGCAGAGGAGGGCAGCTCTGTGGTCAGCAGAGGAGGGCGGCAGAGTGATTAGTGCAGGAAGGACGCAGAGTGATCAGCGCAGGAAGGAGGCAGAGTGATCAGCGCAGGAAGGAGGCAGAGTGGTGAGCGCAGGACAGCGGCTCTCTGGTCAGCAAAGGACGGGGGCTCTGTGGTCAGCAGAGGACGGGGGCTCTGTGGTCAGCAGAGGACGGCGGGTCTGTGGTCAGCAGAGGACGGCGGGTCTGTGGTCAGCAGAGGACGGCGGGTCTGTGGTCAGCAGAGGACGGCGGGTCTGTGGTCAGCAGAGGGCGGCGGGTCTGTGGTCAGCGCAGGAAGGAGGCTCTGTGGTCGAGTGGTCAGCGCAGGAAGGAGGCTCTGTGGTCAGCACAGGAAGGAGGCTCTTTGGTCAGCAGAGGACGGCAGCTCTGTGGTCAGCGCAGGAAGGAGGCTCTGTGGTCAGCAGAGGACGGCGGCTCTGTGGTCAGCAGAGGACGGCGGCTCTGTGGTCAGCAGAGAAGGGGGGCTCTGTGGTCGGCAGAGGACGGCGGCTGTGTGGTCGGCAGAGTACATCGGCTGTGTGGTTGGCAGAGTACGGCGGATGTTTGGTTGGCAGAGTACGGCGGCTGTGTGGTCGGCAGAGTACGGCGGCTGTGTGGTCAGCAGAGGACGGCGGCTGTGTGGTCAGCAGAGGACGGCGGCTCTGTGGTCAGCAGAGGAGGGCGGCTCTGTGGTCAGCAGAGGAGGGCGGCAGATTGATCAGTGCAGGAAGGACACAGAGTGATCAGCGCAGGAAGGAGGCAGAGTGATCAGCGCAGGAAGGAGGCAGAGTGGTGAGCGCAGGACAGCGGTTCTCTGGTCAGCAAAGGACGGGGGCTCTGTGGTCAGCAGAGGACGGGGGCTCTGTGGTCAGCAGAGGACGGCGGTTCTGTGGTCAGCAGAGGACGACGGGTCTGTGGTCAGCAGAGGACGGCGGGTCTGTGGTCAGCAGAGGACGTCGGGTCTGTGGTCAGCAGAGGACGGCGGGTCTGTGGTCAGCAGAGGACGGTGGGTCTGTGGTCAGTAGAGGACGGCGGGTCTGTGGTCAGCAGAGGACGGCGGGTCTGTCGTCAGCGCAGGAAGGAGGCTCTGTAGTCGATGTGGTCAGCGCAGGAAGGAGGCTCTGTGGTCAGCACAGGAAGGAGGCTCTTTGGTCAGCAGAGGACGGCAGCTCTGTGGTCAGCGCAGGAAGGAGGCTCTGTGGTCAGCAGAGGACGGCGGCTCTGTGGTCAGCAGAGGACGGCGGCTCTGTGGTCAGCAGAAGACGGCGGCTCTGTGGTCAGCAGAGGGCGGCGGCTCTGTGGTCAGCAGAGGACGGCGGCTCTTTGGTCAGCAGAGGACGGCGGCTCTGTGGTCAGCAGAGGACGGCGGGTCTGTGGTCAGCAGAGGACGGCGGCTCTGTGGTCAGCAGAGGACGGCGGCAGAGTGATCAGCGCAGGAAGGAGGCAGAGTGATCAGCGCAGGAAGGAGGCAGAGTGTTCAGCGCAGGAATTAGGCAGAGTGATCAGCACAGGACGGCGGCTCTGTGGTCAGCAGAGGAGGGGCGGGTCTGTGGTCAGCAGAGGACGGTGGCTCTGTGGTCAGCAGAGGACGGTGGCTCTGTGGTCAGCAGAGGACGGCGGCTCTGTGGTCAGCGCAGGAAGGAGGCAGAATGGTCAGCGCAGGAAGGAGGCAGAGTGGTGAGCGCAGGAAGGAGGCAGAGTGGTGAGCGCAGGAAGGAGGCAGAGTGGTGAGCGCAGGAAGGAGGCAGAGTGGTGAGCAGAGGACGGCAGCTGTGTTGTCAGCAGAGGACAGCGGCTGTGTGGTCAGCAGAAGACGGCGGCTGTGTGGTAAGCAGAGGACGTCGGCTGTGTGGTCGGCAGAGTACGGTGGCTGTGTGGTCAGCAGAGGACGGCGGCTGTGTGGTCAGCAGAGGACGGCGGCTGTGTGGTCAGCAGAGGACGGCGGCTCTGTGGTCAGCAGAGGACGGCGGCTCTGTGGTCAGCAGAGGACGGCGGCAGAGTGATCAGCGCAGGAAGGAGGCAGAGTGATTAGTGCAGGAAGGAGGCAGAGTGATCAGCGCAGGAAGCAGGCAGAGTGATCAGCGCAGGAAGGAGGCAGAGTGATCAGCGCAGGAAGGAGGCAGAGTGGTGAGCGCAGGACAGCAGCTCTGTGGTCAGCAGAGGACGGCGGCTCTGTGGTCAGCAGAGGAGTGCGGCTCTGTGGTCAGCAGAGGAGGGCGGCTCTGTGGTCAGCAGAGGACGGCGGCTCTGTGGTCAGCAGAGGACGGCGGCTCTGTGGTCAGCGCAGGAAGGAGGCAGAGTGGTGAGCGCAGGAAGGAGGCAGAGTGGTCTGCACAGGAAGGAGGCTCTGTGGTCAGCAGAGGACGGCGGCTCTGTGGTCAGCGCAGGAAGGAGGCAGAGTGGTCAGTGCAGGAAGGAGGCAGAGTGGTGAGCGCAGGAAGGAGGCAGAGTGGTGAGCGCAGGACGGCGGCTCTGTGGTCAGCAGAGGACGGCGGCAGAGTGATCAGTGCATGAAGGAGGCAGAGTGATCAGCGCAGGAAGGAGGCAGAGTGATCAGCGCAGGAAGGAGTCAGAGTGGTGAGCGCAGGACAGCGGCTCTGTGGTCAGCAGAGGAGGGCGGCTCTGTGGTCAGCAGAGGACAGGGGCTCTGTGGTCAGCAGAGGACGGCGGCTCTGTGGTCAGCAGAGGACGGCGGCTCTGTGGTCAGCAGAGGACGGCGGCTCTGTGGTCAGCAGAGGACGGCGGCAGAGTGATCAGCACAGGAAGGAGGCAGAGTGATCAGCGCAGGAAGGAGGCAGAGTGATCAGCAGAGGACGGCGGCTCTGTGGTCAGCGCAGGAAGGAGGCAGAGCGGTCAGCGCAGGAAGGAGGCAGAGTGGTGAGCGCAGGAAGGAGGCAGAGTGGTGAGCGCAGGACGGTGGCTCTGTGGTCAGCAGAGGACGGCGGCAGAGTGATCAGTGCAGGAAGGAGGCAAAGTGATCAGCGCAGGAAGGAGGCAGAGTGATCAGCGCAGGAAGGAGGCAGAGTGGTGAGCGCAGGACAGCGGCTCTGTGGTCAGCAGAGGAGGGCAGCTCTGTGGTCAGCAGAGGACAGGGGCTCTGTGGTCAGCAGAGGACAGGGGCTCTGTGGTCAGCAGACGACGGGGGCTCTTTGGTCAGCAGAGGACGGCGGGTCTGTGGTCAGCAGAGGACGGCGGGTCTGTGGTCAGCAGAGGACGGCGTGTCTGTGGTCAGCAGAGGACGGCGGGTCTGTGGTCAGCAGAGGACGGCGGGTCTGTGGTCAGCAGAGGACGGCGGGTCTGTGGTCAGCAGAGGACGGCGGGTCTGTGGTCAGCAGAGGACGGCGGGTCTGTGGTCAGCGCAGGAAGGAGGCTCTGTGGTCGAGTGGTCAGCGCAGGAAGGAGGCTCTGTGGTCAGCACAGGAAGGAGGCTCTGTGGTCAGCAGAGGACGGCGGCTCCGTGGTCAGCGCAGGAAGGAGGCAGAGTGGTCAGCGCAGGAAGGAAGCTCTGTGGTCGAGTGGTCAGCGCAGGAAGGAGACTCTGTGGTCAGCACTAGGGATGGGCGAATCTACTCGCTAGGACTCGTTACTCGGCGAGTAGTAAGGGACTCGCAGGACTCGGTACTCTGCGAGTTTCCCAGTGATTACTCGCACGAGTCCAATGCAAATCAATATCAATCCTAGTTTTGTCAGAAACGCTGACAAAACTAGGATTGCCATTGTTTGCATTAGACTCGGCTACTGTGCCAGTGATAGCAGGGAAACTCGCAAAGTAACTGCTGTTTCTTTGCGAGCCGAGTCCAGCTGTCTTCTCTGTGCAGCTCCAGGGTCCTAGAGCCCGCCTGCTCACAGACATGATGTAGCAGTGCTGAGATTGTTCTCAGTCTGCTCATTCCCTGTGCATAGACATCTATATTTATGCACAGGGGATGTAGCAGAGAGGACATCGCGTTTTGGACTACGTCGGACGGAAGATAATTTTTTTAATTAAAGATGGAGTCCCTAATGGCTTTTCTTTTTATTTCAAATAAAAAATTTTCTCTGTGTTGTGTTTTTTTAACCCTTTATTGGAGATTCTTAGTGGCTGGGTCAAACGTGGCCTGACATTAAGAATCTCGGGCTTAATACCAGCTTGTATAACAAAGCTGGTATTAACCCCTTTATTACCCAGCGTGCTACCGCCACCAGGGCCGCTGGAAGAGCGGGGTTCAGCGCCAGAGGATGGCGCTTCAATGAACGCGCCATCTTCTGGGGCGGCTGCGGGCTGCAATTTGCAGCGGGGGGTGCCCAGAAAGCTTGGGCATCCCTGCGCTGCGGATTCCAGCCCCCAGCTGCTTAGCTGTACTTGGCTAGACATAGAAATTGCGCGGAGCCCCACGCATTTTTTTTTTATTATTTCATGAATTTCAGAGTCAGAGTCTCAGAGTCAGAGTCAGAATCTCAGAATTTCATTAAATAATTTAAAAAGAATGCGTGGGGCTCCGCGCAATTTCTATGTCTAGCCAGGTACAGCTAAGCAGCTGGGGGCTGGAATCCGCAGCGCAGGGATGCCCAAGCTTTCTGGGCACCCCCCGCTGCAAATTGCAGCCCGCAGCCGCCCCAGAAGATGGCGCGTTCATTGAAGCGCCATCCTCTGGCGCTGAACCCCGCTCTTCCAGCGGCCCTGGTAGCGATGGCACGCTGGGTAATAAAGAGGTTAGGGCCAGCTTTGTATTATCAGCTGGCCCTAAGCCCGAAATTTATGGCGGTCACGCCAATATTAGACATGACCGCCATGAATTTCTATTAAATTGTTTTAAAAAAAACACAACACAAAGAAAAATTTTTATTAGAAATAAAAAAAAAAGCCATTAGGGACTCCATCTTTAATTAAAAAAATCCTCTTCCGTCCGACGCAGTCCAAAACGCGATGTCCTCTCTGCTACATCCCCTGTGCATAGATATAGATGTCTGTACACAGGGAATGAGCAGACTGAGAACAATCTCAGCTCTGCTACATCATCTCTGTGCACAGACATTCATGTCTGTACACAGGGAATGAGCAGACTGAGAACAATCTCAGCTCTGCTACATCATCTCTGTGCACAGACATTCATGTCTGTACACAGGGAATGAGCAGACTGAGAACAATCTCAGCACTGCTACATCAGGCAGCAGGCAGGCTCTAGGACCCTGGAGCTGGCAGCCAGCACAGAGGAGAAAGCAGGACTCTTATCTGTGCGAGTTTCCCAGCGATTACAGTTGCAAAGTAAACGAGCAATGCAAATAAATGGCAAAACTAGGATTGCTTCAGGCTGAAGCTTCCGAGACACATCTGCGATTTGTAAATCTCACACTACTCGCTATTACTCGCTTCCCCATTCATTAACATTGGACTCGCTAGACTCGCAACGAGTAGCGAGTCCTGGGCTCGGACTCGCTAGAGTCAAGCGATTCCGAGTAATTTAGGATTCGCCCATCACTAGTCAGCACAGGAAGGAGGCTCTGTGGTCAACAGAGGACGGCAGCTCTGTGGTCAGCGCAGGAAGGAGGCTCTGTGGTCAGCGCAGGCTAGGTGGGCGGAGCCTTGGCGGGAGTCTCGCGAGGTGGGCGGAGCCAGGCGGGAGTCTCGGGAGGTGGGCGGAGCCATGCCGGGATCCCCGCGAGGTGGGCGGAGCCATGGCGGGAGCCCCACGATGTGGGCGGAGCCATGGCGGGAGCCCCGCGATGTGGGCGGAGCCATGGCGGGAGCCCCGTGAGGTGGGCGGAGCCATGGCGGGAGCGGTGCAGCGGGATGGCGGCGGGGTAAGTATACTGGATTTGTGTGTGTGTGTGTGTGTGTGTGTGTGTGTGGTGTGTGTGTGTGTGTGTATGTGTGGTGTGTGTGGTGTGTGTGGTGTTTGTGTGTGTGTGTCCCTAACGCACTTCCGTCACTTTGGCAGCCACGTCCACGACGACGGAAGTAGCGCCGAATATGACGGAAATGCGCTACGGCAATTATGTATTAGATAAGAGCTTGAGGGAAGAGAGTGAGCAAATTCTAATGGTAAATACACATGAATCACGAGAAGGGACTTCACACATACATACAGAAATTATAGTGATAAATGATGAAAATAAAAAAGAAAAAGATAAAAACACGGAAAATTTAGAAAATATAAAACCCACTAAGGAGACCATTTCCCATATAGATTCCAATTTGAGAAACACATTGGAAGGGAAAGATTTAACATTGATCACCATTCACAATAGTACTAGTTCACAAACTGAATCACCTCAAGATAATCACAAAGGAATAGAATTGTCACATATGGTTTCACAAATAGAAATTATGAATATTAATAAAGAGGTATTAGTAGAAGGGTCTACAATAGAACATATCAAGGATTTTTCTGATGGTATGGGTCCAACACCCATAATTGACATAAGAGATGAGATGAGTATAAACAGAACTCTGGAACTTTTTCCTTTGTTAGATGAGACAGCCACGGTTAGTACTCTTGATAACAGGGGGGCCTGAATCATACAGATTAATTGACCGTAATAACAGATAAGGAAAAACATACAGGATTGAGGGACACTAAAATTACCCAGTTTTTTCAATTAATTCCGGGTCGGCACCCAAAAAAGAAAAAGATCAGAAGAGGTGGAAGAGGTAGTGGAACAACAAGGAGAAGGAGGAATATTACAAGTGAAGAAACTCACACAGAAGAAGATGAAAGCAGTTCCTGTTTAATATCAAATAAAAACATAGATAGGACAAGTGAAGATAAAAGAATGGGAATTTTCAACCTGTCTAAACATAATCTTACACAGGATGAGAAATCCCTCCTTGGTAGGGGACTATCTTTTTGCCCCACATCTAAACTTGATACTTTCTCATTATATTTAGATCTAAATGATTTTTTTCAAAAACTAACAATCTATAGACATTTTATAATAGAAGAAAGAAATAGAATTACCCAAGGAAGCGTGGAAAGCGCCGAGAATATAAATGGAGGGGGATATTTTAAACATGTCAATATTAAAAACAGAAATGACAAATTTTACCCCGTCCATCATAAAGGTAGCCATATAGAGACTTTTCAACAATTAGTCTTAAAGGACTTGAGATCTATCATACAACCCAAGACAGTTGATAATTTGAAAAGAAGAGAGGGGGGTCCATTGGAACTTTGAGAGAAGACAATGATTTAGTAATAAAAAATTCGGATAAAGGGGGGGGGATAGTCCTTATGGATAAATCCTGGTATATTGAGGAGGGTAGGAAATTGCTGGATGATATGGAATTTTATGAAAAATTAGAACAAGACCCCAGTATAGAGATATTGGTAGAGTACAAGTATATGATCAAGGAAGCATATGACAAAGGGATCTTAAATAAAAAAGAGAGAAGGTTCCTAGACATAGCGCAATATAGGGTACCTATAATGTATTTTCTTCCCAAAATACATAAGGATCCGATATGTCCCCCGAGTCGTCCAATAGTTTCAGGGTCCAATTCTATAATGTGCAACCTTTCCCACTATGTTGACTTATTTTTACAGGGATCTACTGTAAATGGCTATAGGACCTCGGACGGCACACATACTTTACCTACAATAGCTATAGTATGCGCAGCTGTCAGAGGAGAGCCGCTGGCTTCATTCATAAAAAAGTACAGCAGCCGCCAGGAGCCGGCTGCTGTACATAAGATATAAAATCATTATATGCCCACCTGAGTGGGTGGTAGGTCTCTAGGGGGGTGGGCAACCCCTTCAAACAGTGTGCACACATTTAATAATAAAAATACAAGTTTTAAAACACACCAAACACTTTGCTTATCCTGGCGGCAGCCGGGATAAGCAAAGTGTATGCGGTAACCACATTGCTCAGGATTATACATCCTGAGCAATCCGGTTCCCGCATTGCGGATGTTACAACCGCTCCGAAAACTGCAGCCTGCATGATTTTTCACGCAGGCTGCAGAGCCGGAGGCGGTAACCGGATTGCTTGTGAAGCAATCCAGTTTTTATAATAGGCTCCTATGTGGAGCGTTTCCTAATCCGGTTTTGAGCTTTTTAAAAGCTCAAAACTGGATCAGGTTTTGAAAAAAAAAACTGAAGTTTGACCCTAGCCTTAAAAGACTGTATGTGCTCTTACCAAGAAGGACAGGACCTCTTGACTGTTATCAGATTCTCACTAAGGATAGAGTCCTTACTGAGAAAGACTTATTAACTCTAAAGATGTTGCACAGTAAAGGAGATGTTCCAGAGTCCCAAAATTTAAGAATGCATTATATATTGTTTTATGGTGTGGTTGTTTTGGCCTCTTTGCAGGTGCTGGATGGCCGAGGACTACCATCGTTAAAAGAGGAAGAAACAAAATGGAGTGGAGAAGCTGCCGAAACACCCCCTTGAAGATCTTGTGTGAATATAATGCATATCTATGTAGTTTTATGCATTTTGTGTCCAGCAACATTTAGTTAGTAGTAGACAGGATTAATAGGTGGGGATCAGCCCAGGATGGGAGGATTTACATAGGCACAGAGATAGCAGCCAGATTCCTGTTTATTGTTCAGTTAGAGATTAGAGTTGAGAAGTAACAGAATTTATGGTTTAACTACTTGCAGATTTGCATAGAAATGGTGTTGTATGGCTGGTTTCACACATGTCGCGTTCCTGGTGTGGACAAGACTTTGTGATTTATGCGCAAGCATCCGCATGCGCACAAATCACATATTGCCGGCAATGCGTGTACACGGCCATCTCCACCTGTGTGCAGGCACTTGGGTCCCCATGTTAAACATAGGGATGTGCGGTTCCTGCGCTCAGCTTGCACTTCTCCGCCGCAATACGCTGCGGCGGGGAGCACAAGTGTTAAACCAGCCTAAGTGAAGGGGGGGATCAAACATCATATACTATGTTCTGAAGTTAAGCAAAGAATGAGTGGCAGCAAGGTTCTGCATCTTGAACAAAGGGGCCCTAGGGAAGATAAAGAGTAGGGTGGGTTCCTTATTACAGGCCAGGAAGCCTAATTAAAAGTGCAGAACATAGCTTAGGGGGAGCAGGAGGTTGAGGTCCTTAACAAAATTAAGCTGAAGGACGTAGAAATTAGCAAACTTTGCTCATAAATGTTAGCCAATTTCAAATCCAGACTGAATTTGGCAATGTTCGTTCGGCACCTCAGACTCGAACAATTTACTGAAAAGATGGAAATTCGGGATATATTTGTTAACTGTTGACATGACAAAAAGCATTTGTGCATTTAAAAGCTGTGTGATACAGGCCGGCTTCACACCACGGTGAAATCCGATCCGGGGCTGTCAGGGGTGAACCTGACAGCCCCAAACCCAATTTTACTATAGGGCAGCCTTATGGGGCCGGATGGAGCCGGAGGGCAGCTATCTGCCATCCGGTTTCCATCTGTCCGGGAGGATCCGGGGCATATCAGATTTTTTTCCCGGACACAAAAATGCTGCTTGCCGGCATTTTTGTGTTTGGGGAGAAAAATCTCCCCAAATTATATCCTCCCGGATCCAGGGCAATCCGGCGCTCCCTAACATGGGAGTCTATGGGGCCAGATTGCCCAGATCCAGGAGGAGCTGGGAGGATCTGGGAACCGGACACCTGAGCTACGCTGAGCTTCAGCACCAGGGAGCAGTCCCCTGTGAAGCGGCTCAGCACCACTTCGCAGGGGACAGCTGAGCTCTGCAGCATCCAGCTGCACACCGGACCGAAGGGCATATTAGCCCTCCAGTTCCTGTGCACAAATGGAACAATGTCTCCATGATTTCACTGCAACCAGTAAGTTGCCAGTGAAATTCCTAGAAAAGTTGCCGCATGTAAAGGTACCTTTATGCCACATCCAGGGAGCAACCACAGTTTTTGCCAAGTACCATTTCTCCTTCGCCTCATTGGGGGACACAGACCGTGGGTGTTATGCTGCTGTCCACTAGGAGGCGACACTAGGCAGAATCTGCAAAAGAGTTAAGAGACTCCTCCTCTGCAGCATTACACCCCTGAAGCAGGAAGTGATTCTCCAGTTTTGCTTAGTGTCGATAGGAGGTGCACACAAATTTTATTGCTCCTAAAAATTTTTAATTTTTGACTTTTTTACTTCAAGAAGAAGAAAAGTGGGTCTCTAACGAGACTCCCGGCATGTTCCCTCCTCGGCCACCCACTGTTGGGGGGCCTGGTTGAGGTGATGCATGCGTCTCCTTCCCCACCACCCGTGTTGGGGCACCCACTGGGGGTTGAGGTCGAGGCTACACAGAAGCCCTTGGATGATGGACTGCAGCATCCCTCCCTAACCACCCCTCATGGGGCTGATAGGTTGAGACACCGCAGGTAGGGCACTAACGTGCCGCGTGGTCGCACTCTAGACGCATCGGTGCTGCTGAATGCTTCTGATGGGCACGGGCTGCAGCACTGTGCCAGACAGCAGCACCAGGAGCCACAGCTCTGCTAAGTGCTCCTAAAGGGCTCAGGGGACAGGGCTAACAGGTCAGCTGCTTGTGCAGCACATGCAGGAGACCTCAGCCTGGATGACTACTCCCCAAGAGCCCCAGTCCTGCCGCCACGAGACTGTTCCCTGGGGGTCCCCTAAAGGCTGCAGCAAATGTCCGTGTAACTCCAGGAGCTCAGCTTTTGCTGCTCTCTCCTGAGAGGGAAGGGAGCCCATACTGCATGTGGGAGCACCGGTTTTTCTGGGCTCCTTGCAGGGTCCCCACAGTCCCTGGATGCCGGGAGACCCAGTTTTTCTGGGATCTCCTGATGGGAGCAGCCGCCCTACCCCTGAATCCAGGAGACCCAGTCCCCTGGGTTCTCCTGCTGGGGGCTGCGCTGGGCAAGCGCGCATGTGGCCACAGCTCCTGGGGTCCGGCTGGGTCCAGATCTGTTCCGGTCCCGGACCGGACCTCCGCCCCGGCCTGCCGTCATTTGCGGCTTCGCTGTTTACTTGAGGCCGCGGCTTCGGCCTAGCGCGAAGCCGCCGCCTTATCACCGCCCCCCGGCCCGCCCCCGGATGACGAGAATGACGCGGACAGCGTCATAACAGAGGGCGGGCCGGAGCTGCACAGCAAAGCAGGAGGCGCGAAGCCGCCGCCTTATCACCGCCCCCGGCGCCCGCCCCCGGATGATGAGAATGACGCGGACAGCGTCATAACAGAGGGCGGGCCGGAGCTGCACAGCAAAGCAGGGGGCGGGACGGAGGATGACTGGCGCGAAGCCTATGGCACGCCTTAGGATTCTGGTCCCGCCCTGCTGTTAGCAGCGGCGGCCATTATCCACAGGGCACAGTGGAAGCAGGGTTGAAAGCACAGTGTGCACAACCCTTAATGCCAAACTAAGGCTGGATTGGGCACAGCTCCTCATTGGTACCAAGTACTGTGGCCATGACAGGGCTTCATCCCTGCTGCAGGGCTGAAAGTGAACTTGGGCCAGCGAATCTGTGCGGTGCAGGACCAGATGAGGAGCTCAGGAAGAGCTTCCTGACTGCCTCAGCCTTTAGGACACTGCTGCCAAAGGTCAGGGAGTTCAGGGCAGCCCACCTGCGGCAGCCCTCAGGACGGGCAGCTGGAGCCAGGGGTCAAGGAACCCAGCAGGGCTCCCTGCCTGCGGCAATACATCACTAAGGCCGCTTCCAGGGGTTCCGGAAAAGGCCTACAGAGCCTCGCTCTGTGCCAGTTCCCAATAGCGACGGCAGGACAACCAACAATGATGTCTTGCTGCATTTAGTCCTCACGCCCAGTGGCGTAACTTCAGGCCTCGGGGCCCCGATGCGAAAGCTCCGAGGCCCCCGGACGGCTCGCAATTATTGCAAATCTTTAGTTCCCCTGCACCTATTGTAGTTACGCCCCTGCTCACGCCACAAGGAACGATGTCATAATAAGGGGCAGTGTAAATACGTCAGGTGATCAGTACTGCCCTGTCCTACAGTATTAAAGTTACCTGACAGTACACCTATCACTACACCTAGTGGCCAGACATTACACATGCTTCTGCTTTCTATATTGACGCACAGACAGCACGTAGGTCGTTTTTATGATATTCTCCAAATATCATTGATTTCGTCCCGATAACCGGTTTAATAACTGTAAGGTAATCAAGATACGGATTCAATTCCGTCAGGCACTATTGTTTCCTGCCCGCCGACCATACTCTGTGGCCCGGACGGCTCGAGTCGTTACCTCAGGACTATCTGATACATAAGTCCTGGACGCTGCCAATTGCTCTGCAATAACAGCGTCTACTGCCATCGCCAGTAGACGTGGCATCGGGTTACGTGGATGGGAGGCGGAAGTGGTCGTAAGGAGGCCATCACAGGTCTCCTATGCCTCACTAGACACCTGTTTGGAGAATTTCTGTACACCTCAGGCGCTAAGGAGGCTAAGATCGTTTTCCACCCCCAGAACACATCAGGACGGTTTTTTATCCGCCGTTGGCATAACTGATTCCGGTCCTTCGGAAGCGTTAGGGTTGGTCAGAGCTTAGGCTAAGTCTGACAAAGGATCGGTCGCCACGCAGGGACCTTTTTTTAGTGGCGGACTTCCTTCAGGTTTAACTGACAGATCCTTCCTCGGGCCCCCACTGTTGGAGAGCCCAGTTGAAGCTGATATAACCTGCAATTACCCGACAACAGTAAGGCGTCCCAGGACTGCTCACCAATTCTCTCCAGACCCCACATCTGGAGCTCCGGTTGGCGGTGACGACAGCCAAGTCTCAAAAGACACAGGCTGAAACACCGTGATCCGCAGTGGCACGGGGAACTGAGCTAAGGGTCTCGGGAACCTACGACCCATAGCATACTCCTTCCTCGCCTCCCCACTGTTGGGGACTCGGGTTGAAGTTGGGACCGCACAGGGTCTACCAGGCCTCCATCCCCGGACTATTAAAACGAAACTCTATGTTGCAGAACGTGGAACACGAGCCCAGCGGCCAATCTCCTCACTGTACCCATATTAGGTACTTGGGTGGAGATACCACGCGTAATGCCCTCTGCTCAGTCCGCGCAGTCAGTCCCTTCTCGTCTCAGGAGTTAAAAGTGACTACCGTGAGACCTAAAGCTCATAAATGCAGCCTGAAGTTGGAAATGTCTATACTGCATCTCAGGAGTCTCCCATATCGGGACGACTTATTCATCAATGCATGATTTTCGGAGTCTGCGAACGCTGTCGATTTCACTGGACACGTTAAGAAGACTCGGTTGGCGGATCACCCTCCATGAGTCTACCACAATGCCAGAGCACATGTTCCAGCACAGCACACGAACTCAGGGAGTCCTATATGTCTTCCTGATGGCCACATGCTGCAGCATCACATATGGTGTATCAGCCATATTTGTTTTTCCCAGACAAGGCACGGATTCTTCGTCTGGGAATTCGCTTCAGCGGTCTCCTCAATCTTTCACAACGGCTATAAGAGTCCTAGACAGGATAGTGGCAGCATGGGAAGCAGTTCCATAGCCTCAGCTGCACCTACGGCCTCTTCAACTATCCATGCTTAGACATGGCCCAGAAACAGGATGTGGTGCGATGTACTCCCATCACAATGCACGTGCCAATAGTCCCGCCCACACACGAGGATGCCCCCCAATCTACAAAGATTCGGGCAGTATTTCTAGTACTGGAATCATTCAGTGATCTTCTGGCAGTCGGTCTTGTTAGGATATAGTCAGACAATGCCACAGCCGTGGCATATGTCAACCACCATGGTGGAACCCGCAGTCTCCAAGTGATGACAGACGTTCGCCACATCCTTCCCCGGGTGGAATCCTTGAACGCTGTACTGTCAGCTGTTCTCATACCAGGCTAACCCGCCAAGGGACGGACTCAGGGAAGCGGCCCCTTCATCCAGATGTCTTCTGTCAAGACTGCCAGCGCCAGGAGACTACAGATGTGGACCTGACGGCCTCACGTGTCCAATGCTAAGGTTCCATCCTTTCTGGCCAGGTCCTAGAACCTACAGTCAATAGGACAGACATACCAGTCCTAGATGGGACCTGTCTCCGTCTCCCTATATTCTTTCACACTAACAGGATAGTGCGGAAGGTCAAACAAGACGGTTGCCAGATCTCCCTGTATTTTCAGACTGGCCCAGATGTGCTTGGACAACAATTTCGGCCAACTCATACCAGCAGTACCAGGACAACTAAAAAGACAGTTCAGACCTGCTCTCCCTCGGAATTCCTCAACTCTGAAAATAGTGGCGTAGCCTTTAAGACCTGGAATTTACCCATGGGTCCTTTCCCTGGATGTTGTAGCGACCATGGTCGCAGCGAGTAAACCAGCCTTACTCGACGATATACCATGAGTGTAATCGTTTTGTTTTTCTTTATCTCCGAGCACCTCTAGGGGTCATTCCCTTTACCCTATTTCATGCAAGGATCTTTCGTTTCTTCCACTCAGACCTAGACTCAGGTCTGTCCTTGGGGTCTCTCACACAGCAGGGTTTCAGCCTGTTTCACCTTCCAAAAAAAAAAAAAAAAAAAAAAAACCTGTTGCCACCAGGTCTCTAGGAAAATCCTCCCTTCAAAGGGTCTCCCATTTAAGGTCTCCATACCACAGCTCTACACCTGCGGGACCTGATCTTCGTCCTCATGGCTCTACAAGATCCACCTTTTGAGCGTCTATAGGTTTATCCTTAGCATTCTCATCCAAACAGTAATGTGTTTTGGTGGCAAAATTATTTTTCTCTGCAGAGGTATCGGTACTTTCAGCGCTCTCATGTAAACCATCTTTTCTGGTCTTCTACCTGAACAAGACTGTTCTACGGCTGGTTCCATCCTTCTTAGGCGGTATACTCCTTCCACCTCACTAAAGACGTCTCTCTGTCATCGCTGTGACCGACTCCAGTCTGTCTGGTCGTAAAGGACCTACATATGCAGGACCTTATCAGGTCCCTACGCATCTGAGAACCCACAACCAGTGCCTCTCCACAGGTCGGATTCTCTTTCTCCCTTCTTCCAGAAGGCAGGATTAATGACATATCAGCCTCTAAGGCTCCTCTAACCAGGTGGATTCGTCTAACCATCCAAGACGCTTATACCGTCAAAAATCTCATCCCTTCCGGCAGCGGCACGGCACATTCTACTACGGCCGTGAGGACTTCCTGGTCCGTTTGGCACCAGGTCTCAGTCCGACAAGTGTGTAGACAGCCAAAAGGGGTCAGTCTACACACATACTCAAGCCACTATAGGGCTTGACGTGCCCTCCAGGCGGCAGCAGGTCTGCCTGTCGGGGCATAGTTCTTCACTGACCATGCTCGGTGTCACTAGTTCCATTGTTCTTTCCCACCCAGGGACTGCTTTGGGACGTCCCACGGTCTGTGTCCCCCAATGAGGCGAAGGAGAAAAGGAGATTTTTGTGTACTCACCGTAAAATCCTTTTCTCTTAGCCTCTAATTGGGGGACACAGCACCCACCCTATTGCCCTGGTGGGCCTTTTTTTCTACAGTTATCACATAGCTTCTCAGCTGTTACATGGTTAACATGTTTACACATGGTTGCCTATTATCACTCTGTTGATTGTTTAAACTTGTGCCTGTTTAGCTCCAGGCCTTGTAGTACTGTGAGCCTGTTTAGTTACAGGCCCTGTTGTACGATTATTGCTTTGTTAACTCTTCACTGTTTTCCACATGCGCCTGCTTAGTTACAGGCCTTGTGGTACTAGTATTACTCTAACTATTAACTGTTTACACACGTGCCTGTTTGGTTCAGGCCTTGTTACACTGTTATTACCTTGTTGACTATATTTGTTTACACAGGTCGCCTGTGTAGACTTCCTGTGTCACTGTTATTATCTGTTAACTCTCCTACTGCTTTAGCACAAAACTGGAGAATCACTTCCTGCTTCAGGGGTGTAATGCTGCAGAGGAGGAGTCTCTTAACTCTTTTGCAGATTCTGCCTAGTGTCGCCTCCTAGTGGACAGCAGCATAACACCCACGGTCTGTGTCCCCCAATTAGAGGCTAAGAGAAAAGGATTTTACGGTGAGTACACAAAAATCTCCTTTTCTTGGCAAATCCCCTGTGGTATAATGGTGCTTGAGAAATCTGTGCTAAAAAAAATTTATTGACACATGCAGGTAGCAACCACACTTTCTGCCTAGTACCATTTCTTGGCAAATCCCCTGTGATACCACGGTGAAATCCGATCAGGGGCTGTCAGGGGTGAACCTGACAGCCCCGAACCCGATTTTACTATAGTGCAGCCCTATGGGGCCGAATGGAGTCGGATGGCAGCTATCTGCCATCCGGTTTCCATCTGTCCGGCAGGATCCGGGGCATATCGGATTTTTTTCCCGGACACAAAAATGCTGCTTGACAGCATTTTTGTGTCCAGGGAGAAAAATCTCCCCAAATTGGATCCTCCCGGATCCAGGGCAATCCGGCACTCCCTAACATGGGAGTCTATGGGGCCGGATTGCCCCGATCCAGGAAGATTCGGGAGGATCTGGGAACTGGACACCTGTGGCTGAAGTTCAGCGTGAGCTAAGCTGAACTTCAGCACCAGGGAACAGTCCCCTGTGAAGCGGCTCAGCACCACTTCGCAGGGGACAGCTGAGCTCTGCAGCATCCGGCTGCACACCGGACCGGAGGGCATATTAGCCCTCTGGTTCTGTTTGCAAATCTGGTCCAGGGCCGTCAGGGCCCTGACAGCCCGGATCGGATTTCACTGTGGTGTGAAGCCGACCACAGTGGTGCTTGCAAAATCTTTGCAAAAAAATGTATTGATACACCCAGGCAGCAACCACAGTTTTTGCCTAGTACCATTTCTTGTCAAATCCCCTCTGGTACAGTGGTGCTTGTGAAATCTGTGCTAAAAACCTTTTAGTGCCATATACAGGCAGCAACCACAGATTTGGCCTTGTACCATTACTTGTCAAATCCCCTGTGATACAGTGATGCTTGTGAAATCTTTGCAAAAAAATGTATTGCCACATCCAGGTGGCAACCACAGTTTTTGCCTAGTATCAATCCTTGGCAAGACCCCTGTGGTACAATGGTGCTTGTGAAATCTGTGCATAAAAACATTTAGTGCCACATCCAAGGAGCCACCACAGTTTTTTCCAAGTACCATTTCTTGGCAAATCCCCTGTGATACAGTGATGCTTGTGAAATCTGTGCAAAAAAAAATTTAGTGCCACATCCAGGTAGCATCCACAGTTTTTGCCTAGTACCAATCCTTGGCAAATACCCTGTGTTACAGTGGTGCTTAAGAAATCTTTACAAAAAACATTCAGTGCCACATCCATGTAGCAACCACAGTTTTTGGCTAGTACCATTTCTTGGCAAATTCCCTGTGGTACAGTGGTGCATGTGAAATCTGTGCTGAAAATCTTTTATGGTACCTTCACACGCCGCAATATCAGCAGGGAATCCTAAAGGCGATATGTCGCCCCGGAGCAATCGCTGTGAAATTGCCTCACAGCTGTGGCATGTGATTGGGGAATTTCGTGGCGATAAATCGCCTCTCGCCTGATTCCTGAGCACTGCTCTGAAATCAGCCGCAATTCTGACGGCGAGATTTCCATGTTGTGGCGTGTGATAGGGCGATAGTGATGGAAAGAGCGTAGGCTCGGATTTCCTGTAGGCGTGCCGCAACCATTCTGTAGTCCGCGCCCCGTGTGCGATGATTGGTGTTGGCTACTGTGTTCCAATTGGCTTTCGGTTCAGCACCACACACATCTTTGCCTACACAATCGTCCGCTAAATCTGTTCAATTATGCGCGCCATTCAATGGCGCAAGCTATGTTGGCTTCGTTTATTACAAGTTGCGCTTTGTCGCGTATAGTGCCACATGACAGCTCACATGTTGCCCTCCACATCGCAGATGGATGCCATGGGCCACGCACTGCAATCAGCTGGGAATTAGGTGACACTGATGGCTACATTATCCTGCTTCCACTCCGCGGATGGCAAACTTGTTTGCGCCCTTAACTTTGTTTGGCGGCCCCAGTGGCCGTAGTGATGTCATCACGTTTCATTTCCTTCCCGCCTGGCTGATGACTGCCCCTCCCCTCCCCTGGATAACAGTCATGGTGGTCACACAGCGTGCTGCCACATGGAATCTGGCAGAGCTAATGATCCTCATAGACCTGTGTGACCGCCATGACTACTGGTGCCACCAACATCACCGGCACCCACGCCAGCGTAAGCAGAGCATTCTAAGGAGGATCCAGCGGGCCGTGCTCAGAAAGTATATAAAAATATAAGGGGAGACAACAGAGGCGCAATAGTGCCCTATCACTGAGTATGAACAGGGTCTTATAGATAATCAGGTTTGCACTAACCTGGTCCAGTTGTGATTCCCACAACTGGAGTAAAGGCGTTGGTGTAATTCCCAGAGCTTTTGGAAGTGCTCAGAAAGTGGGTGTTGAGAGGACCCGCAAGCAAATACAGAAGAAGGTGGCAGACCTCAAACACAAGTCCCCAGGGCGGAGTGTGGAGATTCATGCCTGGATTGCCAGGCTGCGTGGTGAGTATGTGGCAATGCTAAACACACACATGCCAATCATCCTACTCCAAACACTACACCACCATCATGTGGTATTGTGCCATGGCACATAGTCTGACATAAACCACCATGTGGATCTGTCACCAATGTGCTTTTGCATTTGTTCACACTGCAACATGTGCAAAAGTTGCAGAATAGCCTCATATGTGTTCTAAATGCTGATGCCTATAGTGGTCTTTGACCTGTGTGTGGTCGAACATAGGTGTGTAATGACACCAAAGTTGTCATCAACATATTAATTCTAATTCGAAGGGCCACATCACATCTGGCAGCACATATGTGCGCACTCTGACACATAGCATTTCACAACACATTGATCACAGTCTGGACAGGTGACTACAAGCTGACTGCCATGTGTTTGCTCCTATGGTGGCGCAACCAGATGCTTACTGTCTACTCTTGTGTTTAGTGTAAAAATACATCTTCTGCTAATCCAAGGGTGTTTAACATCCTAAATATGTGCTCACTGGTGTTGTGGTGTGGTTAAAAAAAAGACTGGCCCCTAACCATAGTGTCGATACAGACCAAACAATTTAAGGCCACCCTGCACGCCCTAATGACATTGATACACACACAGTACGTGTTGGCCCTATGTTTTGTTATTTTTCAAAAATCTGTTTCATGTCAATTTATTAATGACAGATGAGGATGACTCCTCCTCAGAGGAAGCACGACGGTCCCCTACACCACCCGGGACCCCCCCTTCACCTGCCATGGGGGAGAATCAAGTCCGGCCCCTCCCGAGACCCCACATCAACTGCCATGGAGGGCCCAGCAACTCCGGCCCCCCCAGGACACCAGCATCCCCTTTGCAGGAGGGCCCTGCTATTCCGCCTCCCCCCCGGAACACCAGCATACCCTTTGCAGGAGGGCCCAGCTAATCCGGCCTTCCCCAGGACACCAGCATCCCCTTTCCAGAAGGGCCCAGCAACTCCGGTCCCCCCCGGGACCATAGCATCACCGTACGGGACGGACCAGGAGGCCCGGTCGTGTGGGCCCCGAACCCAACACCCGACTCCACCCCCCAGCATCTCCAGCTCCCGTGGGCCACGTCGTCACCTTGAGCCTGCAGTGGTTGGTATTGTTGATAAGTGTTGGCAATGGCCTCCAAGCTTTATAATATACATGTTAGTGTGTGTCCCTGACATCAATATGTGAGTAAATTATGTTTTTTTTTCTTTCCTTCTCAAGGTGCAAGAGCTCGCGCTGCTGGATGGGATGTCAGCACATCCCCATCTCCGGAAGATGGAACCAGGGATGGGGTTATGCAACGGAAGTGAACACCAGACCAACTACGTCACCCACCCACCCCCACCTACACATCTCACTGACTAATGGCTGTTTTGTCCTATACAGGTGTACCAACAGTAGCCGAAATGCCGCAGGCACTCACCGAGGCCCAACAGCACCTGGACCAATGATCATGTTCCTCCAGACAGCCCAGTCCACCATTGCTCCTACTCCACCATATCCCCCCAATAATGTTGGCAATAGCCCTTATATTTGGTTGTCCATGTTGGACCATTGTTGTGTGACTTTTGTCATGTTGGCACCCTTGTTTGTTAGGCCCCGTTGGCCTCTTTTCTTATAGAATCCCACATTGGGAAAGTGGGTAGTATGGTTTGCCTACTACTAATCAGAAAAAACATCTTTTCACTAATTAAAAACACTAAATAAATGTTCTTTACACCTTGTCCCGGTTAAAGTGTGAAACACAACACATAGCTAATGACTTGGCGTAGGTGTGCAGTGTGACATGATAAAGACCTGACCATACTGTACCATTGGACCACGCATGAAGCCGTATTTTACATCAGTCTCTCCAATGTCACACACACATTATCAAACACACACAATAAACACATAGACTTGCCTATGTCGGCCACAGAAAACTCCTAATCTCCCCATACTCACTCATGTCACCTATGGATAGGCTCGTGTCTGCTACAATGACCCAAATATGTTATTGTGGACATGAGGCCTCTCCATTTGGCACACAAACATCACCATTACTCCCACAACACACTACACACACAACCATACTGCAGAACCAGACACATATGTGGACATAGGTATGGCAAATCAAAGGCTGGTTTATTACCAAAATTAAATCCAAAAAACACACTTGGTTTTGTGTGAAAAATCACATCAACAGTCTTTGATGCAATGTAGTGCATTGCCTAGTAGCGTCTTTGGTCTTCCTCCTCCTCTACTGGCTCAGACAATGGCTCCTTCCTCTCATCCCCGTAATACCACTCAGTGGTGGCAGGTCGGTGGTGCTGTCTTCGTGGGGGAGGTGGAGGATCCTGTTTTTGACGACTTCTCATCATGCGTCTTAGGGGCGCAGCGGGCACAAGGGTGGTTTTCCTGGGTAAGGTAAAGGCACCACCCCATCTCAGTGTCCCATCTAGGCCCGCTTCCAGGACCTGGAATATGGCCCTCTCGGCGATGGAATGTTGCTCCGGCTCCATGCGCCCCACCATCTCACTGGCGATATGCCAGATTCCAGAGGCAGGGGTCCTTTCTCTATCAAAGAGGATTAATTTAGCCCAGGTACCCAGCTCCTTGTTGGGTGAGGCAGGTGTACGATTTCGGTGTATGGCAGAGCTGGGCCCTGGACATAGCCCCCCACCACTGGTCACAGGCACCGGCTCTCCAAAAGATGTAGATGGGAGAGCCTCGCCAGCAGGTGGGTCCTCTGCAGTGGAGCCAGACTCCCAAGGGGCCTGTAAATGAAACAGAAAGAAAAACCACATTACCCAGATTTGCAATGTAATGACATCAATTACCACAACCAACCACCCAGCACAATATTGTGGCTATCTGACCATGGCTAACACCGTAAGTCACAGTAGCTGGGTTGGAAACAGAGTTGAAGAAAGAAGTAGACCAGTGCTCTGTACTCACCTGATGCTCCAAATTGATATGCCAAGTGACCCCACATAAGACAGCACAATCTGTGCCAACAGCCACGACGCAACACACAGAAGAACACACAGAAGAAGAATGGTGAAAGAACAACACAATTGTGCCTTCTACATGTGTTGTAAACCCAACATCAGTGCAACCAACAAGCTATGAACATAGGTCACACAAACACAATTACGCACCTCTGGTGACTGGGCAGGGTCTTGGCTTGTGGCCAAAGATGGTTGCGCAAGGCGCCTGCTGCACCATGTTCCCTGAGGAGGCTCCTGGTCCAGGGTGAAGGTGAGGTCATAATACCACAGATGTGGCTTAGGGACCTCCTCAGCTCCAGCCCCGGACTGAGCATCCATCCATTTATTATGGGCTTTGGTGAACATGGTCCGCAGGCGCTTGATCTTCTCGGCAACCATGGGCACCATCCAGATCTTAGTTTGGTCGAGCTGGTTGGCCAGCTCGACAAGGTGCCCGTAGGCCACAGTCCTCGCTGCCTTGTTTTATACTAGGGCAGCGTCACCCGCCACAGGCATTCCTGGTCCTGGTACATGGTGAGGAGGTCGCGGACAACATCAGTACCCTCAGCCATCTGCAAAAAAAACAAAGATTGTGTAACGAAAACACATACATGTACATATCAGGTCACACCATACTCTGTGTGACCAATCCATGTCCAGCACTAACAATGACAGGTGGTTTTGTAGATAGCTTGTGTATGCAGAAGCAATAATGGCCTTTACATGTGGACAGAGATGGGACATGGTGCACATGCCACGGGCTATATGTATTTGGGGGCTGGCCAGGCACAGATACAAAGCTGTGTACTTGAGAAATAGCACAGTGAGAAATGGCACACATGGCATTAAAACAAAATATAACACACACTAATGACCTCAACACATATTTATGTAAAAATGTTGTGCTATAGGACACATTGTCCTGGCATTGGTCTCAAGGATCATTATGTGTGCAACAGGACACGGAGGGGTGTTACGATGCGTAGCCATCGCAAAACACACATCTACAGGACGCTACATGAAGCTGTACATAAGGCACCCAAGCATCTGGCAAGATATGAGTCTGCAGCTACACAGAAAATAACATACATGATAAGCACAATAGCATGTTCTCCGACTTACCGTCTGTCCAACAGAGTTCTCGTGATGAGACACTACTAGAACAATGCACATTGAAGTAGAAGCATGGGTGGCGGCCCAGCACGTCACTTTTTAAACACAACATGACCAATCAAAAAGCAGCACTGGCGCATCATCAGTGGTCGCACCTGCCAACGCCCAGGTGGTTATGTTGATTAGATGACGCAGATGCTGTGTGATTGGTTGGTTACCACATAAAAAGCGCTAACAACTGAGCTACAGCACTCTTGCTACCCAGAGTCATTAAGTAAGTACTGATGTTCACACATGATCTGTGATATGGCTGTGTGTAGCGTTTGATACATGTTTGCATTATGGATCGTTATTGTGTACTGTAGCAAACGCCAGTGGCGTAACTTCAAGCCCAGGGGCCCCGATACGAAAGCTCCAACGGGGCCCCCATATATTGCAAATCTTTAATAATATTAGTCTTTTTCTATGGGCCAAAGGGACTTTTGGGGCCCCCCTAGGCTGCAGGGCCCGGTTGCGATCGCAACCCCTGCACCTATTGTAGTTACGCCCCTGGCAGACGCCCAAGGACTGGTATATATAGTTTGTAATGATACTGTGTTTGATTGATCTATTGTGTTCTGCAAAATGGATGGATTGTATTTTCTTGCCCCAAAACACCCTCCTCATTGACAAGCCATTTTGCCTTTGCCATACAGGATCATGTTTGAAGGAGGCGTCTGTGGTTAGTTGTGTGGAACATATGAATTTTGCCCACATAGAACTTTCGTTTAGCACACAGAATGGAACTATTCTGCCCATACTGAAATGTGGAGTGGGCCATGTGGCTTCTGTGAACACCTCAGGGATGTTTCTTGGACATGATGAGTATACAATAGTCTGCTGCGTTGCCAGATATATTGTCCTTAAAACACATGGCTGTGATACGTGTCTAATGATATTGTATTTAATTGGTAATAACCATCATTCTGTAATTGTTAGCTTAGTGTTTTCCTACGCCTAGTGCTCATACATAAACATTATGGGCAGCTATATGGGGGTATGGCCATGATTAATGATGAGCGAGCATGCTCGCCACTACTCGGTACTCGCACGAGTATCACTGTACTCGGACTACGCGGCGAGCACCGAGTAATCTCGCGATACTCGTGCTGTGCTCGTGGTCGTCATCTCTGCATGTTGGCGCTCTTTTGAGAGCCAGCCCACGTGCAGGGATTGGCTGGCAGACCACTGCAATGCCACAGCCCTGTTAGTTTGTGGCATTGCAGTGATTGGCCGGCCTGCACAGCGTGACCGAGCCTTTATAAGACCCGGCCGCGCTGTGCTCTGCACACAGGCATCCAGACAGTGAGTGTAGGGAGAGTGTCTGCTGCTGCTTAGGGACAGATTTGCGGCCCTCATAGGTAGATCCGGAGCAGGGCTGCAAACTGCTGCTAAGCTGACCACAACAGTCCTTCTCAGGACTAATCTCGGAGGATATAGGCAGGGTGATCCAGATCGGAGTCCAAGGTTTTCTGTGACCATTACAGTCACCAGACTGTTGTACTTACTAGCTTGATCCAGGTTAGGACATAGGGACTAAAATTCTCATCTCCTGTGACCATTAGAGTCAACAGACTGGCGTACGTACTACCTTGATACAGGTTAGGGACTAAAATCCAAATCTGTGACCATAAGAGTCACCAGACTGGTGTACGTACTACCTTGATACAGGTTAGGGACTAAAATCCTCATCTCCTGTGACCATTACAGTCACCAGACTGGTGTACGTACTACCTTGATACAGGTTAGGGACTAAAATCCTCATCTCCTGTGACCATTACAGTCACCAGACTGGTGTACGTACTACCTTGATATAGTTAGGGACTAAAATCCAAATCTGTGACCATTAGAGTCACCAGACTGGTGTACGTACTACCTTGATACAGGTTAGGGACTAAAATCCTCATCTCCTGTGACCATTACAGTCACCAGACGGTGTACGTACTACCTTGATACAGGTTAGGGACTAAAATCCTAATCTGTGACCATTAGAGTCACCAGACTGGTGTACGTACTACCTTGATACAGGTTAGGGACTAAAATCCTCATCTCCTGTGACCATTACAGTCACCAGACTGGTGTACTTACCACCTTAATACAGGTTAGGGACTAAAATCCTACTCTCCTGTGACCATTGCATTACTGGTGTACGTACTACCTTGATACAGGTTACGTACTAAAATCCTCATCTCCTGTGACCATTACAGTCACCAGACTGGTGTACTTACTACCTTAATACAGGTTAGGGACTAAAATCCTACTCCCTGTGACCATTGACATTCACCAGACTGGTGTACTTATACCTTGATACTAGGTTAGGGACTAAAATCCTAATCTCCTGTGATCTGAACAGTCACCAGACTGGTGTACGTCATACCTTGATACAGGTTAGGGCCTAAAATCCTAATCTCCTGTGATCTGACAGTCACCAGACTGGTGTACTTCATACCTTGATACAGGTTAGTGACTAAAATCCTAATCTCCTGTGATCTGAACAGTCACCAGACTGGTGTACGTCATACCTTGATACAGGTTAGGGCCTAAAATCCTAATCTCCTGTGATCATGAACAGTCACCAGACTGGTGTACTTCATACCTTGATACAGGTTAGGGACCTAAAATCCTAATCTCCTGTGACCATTACAGTCACCAGACTGGTGTACGTCATACCTTGATACAGGTTAGGGACTAAAATCCTAATCTCCTGTGACCTTTACAGTCACCAGACTGGTGTACGTACTACCTTGATACAGGTTAGGGACTAAAATCCTCATCTCCTGTGACCATTACAGTCACCAGACTGTTGTAATATACTACCTTGATACAGGTTAGGGCCTAAAATCCTACTCTCCTGTGACCATTGCATTCACCAGACTGGTGTACTTAATACCTTATACAGGTTAGGGACTAAAATCCTAATCTCTGTGACCATTACAGTCACCAGACTGGTGTACGTACTACCTTGATACAGGTTAGGACTAAAATCCTATCTCCTGTGACCATTACAGTCACCAGACTGGTGTACTTACTACCTTAATACAGGTTAGGGACTAAAATCCTAACTCCTGTGACCATTACAGTCACCAGACTGGTGTACGTACTACCTTGATACAGGTTAGGGACTAAAATCCTCATCTCCTGTGACCATTACAGTCACCAGACTGGTGTAATTACTACCTTGATACAGGTTAGGGCCTAAAATCCTACTCTCCTGTGACCATTGCATTCACCAGACTGGTGTACTTACATACCTTGATATAGGTTAGGGACTAAAATCCTCATCTCCTGTGACCTTTACAGTCACCAGACTGGTGTACGTCTACCTTGATACAGGTTAGGGACTAAAATCCTAATCTCCTGTGACCTTAACAGTCACCAGACTGTTGTATTATACCTTGATACAGGTTAGTGACTAAAATCCTAATCTCCTGTGACTGCATCACCAGACCAGACTGGTGTACTTAATACCTTAATACAGGTTAGGTACTAAAATCCTCATCTCCTGTGACCATTACAGTCACCAGACTGGTGTACTTACTACCTTATACAGGTTAGTGACTAAAATCCTACTCCCCTGTGACCATTCAGTCACCAGACTGGTGTACTTATACCTTATATAGGTTAGGGACTAAAATCCTAATCTCCTGTGACTGAACAGTCACCAGACTGGTGTACGTATACCTTGATACAGGTTAGGGACTAAAATCCTAATCTCCTGTGATCTGAACAGTCACCAGACTGGTGTACGTCATACCTTGATACAGGTTAGGGACTAAAATCCTAATCTCCTGTGATCTGACAGTCACCAGACTGGTGTACTTCATACCTTGATACAGGTTAGGGACTAAAATCCTAATCTCCTGTGATCTGAACAGTCACCAGACTGGTGTACGTCATACCTTGATACAGGTTAGGGCCTAAAATCCTAATCTCCTGTGACCATTACAGTCACCAGACTGTTGTAATTACTACCTTAATACAGGTTAGGGACTAAAATCCTATTCTCTGTGACCATTACAGTCACCAGACTGGTGTACTTACTACCTTAATACAGGTTAGGGACTAAAATCCTAATCTCTGTGACCATTACAGTCACCAGACTGGTGTACTTACTACCTTGATACAGGTTAGTACTAAAATCCTCATCTCCTGTGACCATTACAGTCACCAGACTGGTGTACTTACTACCTTAGATACAGGTTAGGGACTAAAATCCTAATCCCCTGTGACATTGCATTCACCAGACTGGTGTACGTATACCTTGATATAGGTTAGGGACTAAAATCCTAATCTCCTGTGATCTGAACAGTCACCAGACTGGTGTACGTCATACCTTGATACAGGTTAGGGACTAAAATCCTAATCTTCTGTGATCTGAACAGTCACCAGACTGGTGTACGTCATACCTTGATACAGGTTAGGGCCTAAAATCCTAATCTCCTGTGATCTGAACAGTCACCAGACTGGTGTATGTCATACCTTGATAAGGTTAGGGCTAAAATCCTAATCTCTTGTGACCATTACAGTCACCAGACTGGTGTACGTCATACCTTGATACAGGTTAGGGACTAAAATCCTCATCTCCTGTGACATTACAGTCACCAGACTGGTGTACGTACTACCTTGATACAGGTTAGGGACTAAAATCCTATCTCCTGTGACCATTACAGTCACCAGACTGTTGTAATTACTACCTTGATACAGGTTAGGGCCTAAAATCCTACTCTCCTGTGACCATTGCATTCACCAGACTGGTGTACTTACTACCTTAATACAGGTTAGGGACTAAAATCCTAATCTGTGACCATTACAGTCACCAGACTGGTGTACGTACTACCTTGATACAGGTTACGTACTAAAAACCTCATCTCCTGTGACCATTACAGTCACCAGACTGGTGTACTTACTACCTTAATACAGGTTAGGGACTAAAATCCTACTCCCCTGTGACCATTGCATTCACCAGACTGGTGTACTTATACCTTGATAGAGGTTAGGGACTAAAATCCTAATCTCCTGTGATCTGAACAGTCACCAGACTGGTGTACGTCATACCTTGATACAGGTTAGGGACTAAAATCCTAATCTTCTGTGATCTGAACAGTCACCAGACTGGTGTACGTCATACCTTGATACAGGTTAGGGCCTAAAATCCTAATCTCCTGTGATCTGAACAGTCACCAGACTGGTGTATGTCATACCTTGATACAGGTTAGGGCCTAAAATCCTAATCTCTTGTGACCATTACAGTCACCAGACTGGTGTACGTCATACCTTGATACAGGTTAGGGACTAAAATCCTCATCTCCTGTGACCATTACAGTCACCAGACTGGTGTACGTACTACCTTGATACAGGTTAGGGACTAAAATCCTCATCTCCTGTGACCATTACAGTCACCAGACTGTTGTAATTACTACCTTGATACAGGTTAGGGCCTAAAATCCTACTCTCCTGTGACCATTGCATTCACCAGACTGGTGTACTTAATACCTTAATACAGGTTAGGGACTAAAATCCTAATCTGTGACCATTACAGTCACCAGACTGGTGTACGTACTACCTTGATACAGGTTACGTACTAAAATCCTCATCTCCTGTGACCATTACAGTCACCAGACTGGTGTACTTACTACCTTAATACAGGTTAGGGACTAAAATCCTACTCCCCTGTGACCATTACAGTCACCAGACTGGTGTACGTACTACCTTGATACAGGTTAGGGACTAAAATCCTCATCTCCTGTGACCATTACAGTCACCAGACTGTTGTAATTACTACCTTGATACAGGTTAGGGCCTAAAATCCTACTCTCCTGTGACCATTGCATTCACCAGACTGGTGTACTTAATACCTTATGTGGTGATGCGACCCCGATGTGTCCCCTGACCGGTGCACAGCACATGGGGGATTGTATCTTTTGCTCTGTGGCAGCACTCACAGGGTTAACAGAAGTGAGATGTGAGCTAAGTGCTGATGGAAAGCACTCAGCCCACCTGTGATGGGATAGGAGATGATATGAGCTGCCCTGGGCTGAGGAGTGGGATCAGAAAGAGGAGGAACTGCTGTGTGAAGCTAACAGCAGCCGGGGAGCTCTCTCAGAGAGGACTGTGCAGAGAGAGAGAGTGGTTGTGTGCTGATAACACAGCCTAGCAGTGAGGACCTGGCCCTCACCAGTGGAGCCGGCCAGGACAGAGCCTGTCCTAGGTACAGAGGTACTGTGTGTGTTGGGTGAACAGAGTTGTACCAGCTGTGCCCCCAGAACCTGGAGGTCTGTAATATACCTGAACTGTACCATTAAACTGTGTGTTGTGTGAACAGTTGCCTGAGTCACTGCCTTCCGTCGTGCCGATCCTAACCGCTACCTTACATGTGGTGGAGAATGCGGGCATAGCAACCTGGTTGCTGACGGCAATGACTTGGTGAAAGAAAAAAAAAAAAAGGCAAACTCAGTTCACACATGTCAGTGGTGAAACCTGCTACGCTACAGTACAAACCAGCAGCCAGCATGGAGGACTTGCTTAAGCACCTGGTGCAAGCACAGCAGCAACAGCAGCAAATGCACCAGCAACAGCAGGTCGCACAACAGGAAGCTAATCAGCTCTTGATCAGGCAAATGCAGCAGCAACAGGAGCATCAGCAGCACCAACAGGAGCATCAGCAGCGCCAACAGGAGCATCAGCAGCGACAGTTGGATCTTCTGACGGAGGCAATCCGTGCAAAGCCAGCGGCTCCATCCCCAGGTCAAGGAGATGACAGCAGCGTCCGTAAGGCGGTAAGGCGTCCCATGCAAAAGATGACCCCGGGGGATGATGTGGAAGCTTTCCTGGCGGTATTTGAGAGGGTTGCAGAGCGGGAGAAACTGCCGCCAGAGCAGTGGGCTGAAATGTTGGCGCCTTACTTAACCGGAGAGTCCCAAAAAGCCTACCTAGACCTCTGCACAGAGGACGCCATGGACTATGGGACTCTGAAAGGTGAGATCCTTGCCAGAATGGGGGTTAATACGTATGTAAGGGCTCAACGGGTAAGCCAGTGGTCCTTTGAGGAGGGTAAACCCGTCCGGTCTCAGGCCTATGACTTGTTGCACCTGGTAAAGAAGTGGCTGCAGCCTGAAAGCCTGAGCCCCGCACAAATGATAGAGAGGGTGGATGTTGACCGGTTTGTGCGCACTCTGCCTGTCTCCATCCAACAGTGGGTGGGACAAGGTGACCCGGGTACCCTAGATCAGGTAGTGAGTGTGGTGGAGCGGCATGTGGCTACACAAGACTTGATTCGGGACTCTGGGACACTGCGTGCAGCACGGCGGACCGCATCCACCAAACTGGCAATTAGGGACCCCCAACCCGGGCCTCTGCTGGGTTCAACCCCACCACAGGCAGAGAATGTGCACCGCCCAGAAGTGAGACGGAAACCCGGGTCTCCTAAGCGGGGCACCGTAAATAATTTTTTCCCCGCCATAAGGTGTTGGCGATGCCAGGAGTCAGGACACACAATGGCGCAGTGTCCCCTCAACACGGAGTCCATGGACTGTGGGTATACCCGCCGGATGTCCATGTTCCCCCAAACTGCCGGGGCGGAGCTTATGGGAACTGGGCCCTAAAAAGGAAATTTTGTTTTTTTCCAAGGTTTTTTTCGGCCTAAATGGATTATGACCTATGGCCCTTTTGGACTTCAAAAATGGGTGCCCTTGGGGTGTTTTTGCCCCTTTGGCCTTTTGGCCCAAAACCCCCCAAAGGGGGAGTGTTTTGGGGTTTTTCCCCCTGGGACCCCAAAAAGGGGGGTTACTTACCCCCCGTCCGGACTTCAAATAAGGGGGGGTAAAATCCCTTTTGAAAAATGTTTTTTTTAAAGGAAATGAATCCGTCAGCACATTGAATACAGGCTTAAACACAACCTGATACTATTATACCTAGTTTAAATTATGCGATAAGCATCAATACTTCTACCGTGTTTTGTAGCTGCTTCCCGTCTACGTCATCGAGGGAAGTTCACGATCAGCGAAGAAGGGACCACGGCTTGCTTCACAGAGACATCCATACCTGTTGGCCTCTGGTAAAAGTTTTTCCTCTTCCCACCTGATTGTGATTCCTTCAATTTATACTTTTCGAATATTGATCACGTGCTGATGGAATGAATATAACAGCCATTTGTAGGACATGAACGAACTTTGATATTCACTATTTTCCCTGTTACCGGCTCTCTGTGCCTATAACCCATTATACTGTTTCCCTTGCCGAGGAAGTGGTTTCTGTCGAGGTTGTGGTTTTCTGTCACAAGATTCAGATCAGCTCATGGATATTTCATCATTACACGGCTAATGAGAAGATGAATTGACCATGTGTGTATTTCAACATGAGAAAAACTGTTCATTTTAGGGAGATGAATGATAAAAACTAGTGCGTCACTATTTTAATTATGAATACCTGGTTCGTTTTCCCGATTATATCAACTCCACACACCATTATTAACACACTTGGTATCACGAGGAGGTGCGCTCCATCAAATGGTATGAGATAAAGCCATCATCTCAACTTTTCTTTGTGGTGGAGGAAGTGCATTCTCATTCAGGCTCACTTCTACGGCCATTCCCCAGTGACGGTTACTTCTGGAAGCCAGGCTTTTTAAATTACCGGCTATCCCGGCTTCGCCATGTGGTTGAAAATGGCATTCAGGATCATGGCCAATACCATTGCCAGCGGGTTTAGACTCCTTTGCATATGAAAGTGGATTCTATCGATGTGAGTGACCTTGGGTTTAGTGCTGGCCTGCTGTGTGCTGCATAATTCTGCATCGTTAGGATCGGTATTCTATACGACGGCAAGTTATGTGGATTCTGTGGACCCCACAAGCAGGAGAGGTCACATCACGGGAATTGGCGTGCTGCTGAATCATTGGTGTGGCACCACTCAAGCACTCTGAGCCACGGTAATGAGTTCAGCAGGATGCAGGAGCAGCAGAGATGCATACTGCTCTTACTTTAATGGCCTGGGGCAGTGGCCTTGGCAGACCAGGAAGTGTAGGGTGGTGGTGTTGTACAGGCAGATACCTGAGGGAGGAAGGGTTAGTAGATCACTAGCGGTGGCTGCTCCTTGGAGGCTTCGGTGTTGTGTATTTTTATTGTTGGTGTTTTGGACATATTAGTTAGTTTAGCTGTAAATTATTTTTGGTTTTTGTTACTGGTCACATGTTTGGGTCATGGCCATTTTTACTTATATAATCGGGATGTTTGGGATTCGGGCACTGTCAGCGATCCCAATAATCCTTTGCGGCACTCGCGTAGCAATGCGCCGACAGCGTTTCCATCGCGAGCCGCACTAGCTCATCACCGCGCCACCTCTAACCCCTGGGGCCTCGAGTGGTCGCCATGCAGGTGGTGTAGCGGTGGTAGGGGCAGCGCACGCTCCTGGAATACACAACTGGCGCCACAGTGGCGAGGGCCGGGCAGGAGGAGGAGCGGGCGAGCGCGGGGGGGCTGTGAGGAGGGAGCCTCCTCACAGCCCCCCCGCGGTCTCCCCCACTCCTCCTCCTGCCCCGCCCGCGCGTTCCCCACACCCTTCTGCACCCACTTGCGTTCCCCCCTGCTCCTTCTGCCATGCCCGCGCTCCTCCCCACTTTCAATCCCACGTTTCCCCCGTTCTGTGTTATCTCTTTCTTATATTACCTCCGCCGAGCGCTTGGTTGCTAGGAGTTGTAGCAGCCATCTGTGCTGTTAGGACCTGCATGATGTCAGAATGGGAACATCTGCGGCTCTGTGCTGTGATTGGCCCGCTTGCGATCATGTGTGATATGTGGACGTACTTATCACACATGACCGCAGGAGCGCCCCAATCACAGCGACGAAACGCAGATGTCCTCATAAGCACAATGGCTGCTACTACTCCCAGCACACAGCGCTCGGCAGATTTTAAGTATAAGATTTTCACAGCCTCTTCCTTCCTCACAGCTCCTCCAATCCTCAATGCCTCCTCCATCTCACGAGCCTCCCCATCCTTCACCAGCCTCCCCATCCTCAACAGCCTCCTCCATTACTCACAGCCTCCTCCCATCCTCACAAGCTCCTCAATACTCCACCTCCCCATCCTAACAGCCTCTCCTCCAAGCTCACAAGCCTCCTCCATTCTCACGCCTCCCCATCCTCACGAGCCTCCCTCCATCTTCCAACCTCCCTATCCTCACAGCCTCTCCGCATCCTCAGATCCTCCTCCACCCCTTCAGCCTCCTCCATCCTCACAGCTCCTCCATCCATTCAGCCTCCTCCATCCTCCACAGCCTCCTCATCTTCACAGCTACTCTGTTCTTACAGCCTCCTCTGTCCTTCTCAGCCCTCTCCCGTCTCACGGCATCCCATCCTCACAGCCTCCCTCCTCACAGCCTCCTCAATCCTCGACTCGCCCGCTTCCGCCTTGCAGCCTCACTCCATCCTCATCCGGATCCTCCATCTCTCAGACCTCCTTCGTCACTCAGCAGCGCTCCTCCATCCCCTCAGCCTCCTCATCCCTCAGCCCCCTAATCCTCACAGCCTCCTGCACATGGGTTGATGGTAGGGGGTGTTGTACATGTAAAGTTCCTATATATGTGTCGTGCAGGACAATGCTGTGTATGCCTTGATTAAGGTGCTCTTAACCGAAACGCGTAAGGGGTGGGAGGGGGGCTTGTGTACTCCCAGAACTTGTGTTTTATTCTGTATGGTGAATAAAGAATGGAGTTTTAAATCAGAATACCAGTCTGTGCGGGAATCTTTTCTATTTACTTCACGGCTATCTGGATACCAGCTTGGATTTCCAGCACAAACAGCCAAGGAAGGCCATGGTGAGCTATGCACTTTGAATCTTTATTGAATTCTTTAGTGTGTTTTGCAAAATACCTTTGTTTTGTGCACAAAAAGTCAAACTAATAAAAAAATAAACCTGTGGTGTGGTCATTACTTTGAATACAGGGCAGTTTGCACACAGTTCTTTGCTGTCACAGTGGGTATGTGATCAGTAAATGTATTGATGGGTCGTGCGGCATTGTCCCTTTGAGCCACACTGATGCCGTGGGACTGTGGGTCACATATCCATTATGATGTGTTTGGCCAATGGGACATGGTCAACACACATGGAGCATTCAATGGTGCTTGTTGCGGGATACTAGATTACACTTCAGTACACATGCACAACAACACTGTGTGCACACCAAATACTTCAGTTCAGACCATGAAACTACTCTGCATTGCGGTGGGACCAAGGCAGGCACAGATGTCCCCCATGACTGTGGTTTGTATCTTACCGCCATCACCTACGACGCACACATAGCCATTGTGGCGCTCTGCCCAAAGCAGGTAACACAAACATATCTCTCTACTGACACAAGTTGGATTTCCACTGCAGGTACTTACTTACGAACACACCACCTTTTCCACGCCATGCCACAGTAAGGAAGCCAGCCTGCTGCGCTTAGGCAGGATCACCTATATATTCTAGCTGCTGGAAGGAGCTAGCAGAGTGGTGTGCAGTGACGGTAGAGCAGCTGCAGGGAAGCTCCTGGTAGTCGGCGACGCGTGTAGGCCCGAGCAGGACCCAGGAGTAGTCCTTCAGCGTCCCAACCAGCCATAAGTGGGATGAACGGCAAGGAGGCTTAGAGGAGGACCGTAGAAACAGGGAACAGGTAGAGCCAGCTGTGAGTTCGTTTCTGAGAGAGAGAAACCGGTGATTGGGGATCACACCGGTGGTGAGAACTACAGTCCCACAGAAAACCCTTTTGGCAACCGAGGAAGCTTACAGCTACCGTCTCCTGAGAGAGTCAAGAGAGGTGCCAGGGTAGTTAGCAGGCCAATGCAGAGCCTAGAGAGGGGCATCCCCGAGACCGCACCGGAGGGAAGGCGGCACAGACAGAAGAGAGAGTGGAGGCAGGTCAGGAAATATTCAAAAAACTGTGCGTCTACTTACAACAGGAAGGTGGCCTTATACCCACTTGCTGTGGGAGCCCACCTTGCAGCCCGGTCACGTCAGTGCTCTCGGATTATTTACACTGACATTCCACACAGTAAAAAGGGTATAGAGACTGTTGCTGTGTGTGCATCCTTGCTTTCACCTCACCGTACCTTATACTGCATTATTTCTCTATCCTCAACCACGTACCATGCTCTGTCTGCATTACTGTTCTCACTCACTACCATGCCCTGGAGTGGGTCCCAGTCCTGACTGCGGGGACTATACATTACTGCCGCAATCCCACCGGACCTCGGAGGGACTGTATGCGGCGCTGGTGATCCCTCACAAGAAACTGAAGTGGATGTCACGACAATTTTGTTAATATTCCCTGTTATAATACCCCTCTATTCATTGACCACAAGAGGCCACGGCCTCGGGCAGCCACCGTGGACTTCCCAGGACAGACTGAAACCTCCTGAGAGCTGAGTATCCCGACCCTGGGGCTGCATCATATTTTGGCGTCACGATACGGCATTCCTGTGCCGGTATTACCGGTGCTACTGTGTGCCGATTATGGACTGTAACGTAGACTGTTAAAAGTTCCGCCACCATTCTGCGACGAAGAGCGGGAAGAAAGGGGGCGTGACAGCCACAGAGCGTGATAGTTGGAAACCCCGCCCCCTCACTCAGCCGAAGCATTCCCAAGCGCTGTGTCCACGAAACTACTGAAACTGTTTTTAACCTTCAGCAACTGGCTGTAATTAACTGTAGGGGGGCTCTCATCATGTCGACCTTCCTCCAGCGAGGACGAGCTGCATTACGCTGACCCCCAGATTTACTCGGACCCTCGATGGCTGCCTCCGTAGCCACGGACAGCTACCTCTAGTGCCCTCGGGCACCGTTTGCCAAGATATGCCCATGTCATTCCCATGCATCCCGGGGGCCAAGTGGTTGCCCCAGTCTGTTGCCGCCCTGACACACTAGATGAGTTCAAAAGGAAGATCGAAGGCGTTCCTGGAACGTGTTGCTATGACCGGCCACAACGCGCTACGGTGGTGCTTGGGCAAGTTATCTGTGCAGCTAGAAAAGAAAGTGTGTCCTGGTCTATTGCTGATACGCAGATACACTCACCTGCAAATATTTGATAAACTGAGAGGTGTGTAATTGAGGCTGGATATTCGTGCGTCGTGATGCGCATTCTCACCTGTTACCACGAGGCCGGGAGATGAAACATCCACGAGATTATGCTTTTAGGACGCCTGGGAAAGGCCTGCGCGCCCTCATACATGTCAGCCCTGCAAGACCACGAGATGAGACAAACTCCTCATTGAAACAGCTTCCCCGGGGCCGGCCTGCTATCCCTGAGGACAGTTTTAAAAGATGTGTGCTGGTGGTCATCTAAGAATCCCGATGCTGATTTTACACCTTGAAAGGTAATGGCCATAAAGGGTTAAGCAGTAGAGGACCAATGTGAAGCTGCAATTGGTATGGTGTGCGACGGTGAGGTGCCAGGGCTATTCCAAAAACCATTACCGTGACAGCAGCCAAGCACAATATACAATCTAGAGCTAGCCTGACAATATGATTCCTGAGGGTGAGATATGTGCTGAGATGCATGAGATGAACAAAAACATCTCTAAATTGATGGATGCTATGCAGTTACAAAAAGAACCAGCCGCCAGCATCAAGATCCCAGCCAAGTTTTCAGATGCTGATCCAGCTTGCCGACAGCCGGACCGACGCCCTCTGGATGTGAGGGAAGCAAGCCACAGCCTACAGAGGAAGAACACTGACCGCTACAGCTCCACTGGGGAGCCATGTTCCGCAGCTACAATCGCATCGGTCACCTCGCCAGGCGCTGTCCTTTAAACAGGCAGTCCCTGGGGCCGGGGCCAAACTTCAGGACTAGATCAACAAGGCCCAGCTTAAATGGTGCAAGACTTTCATCGGACAGAGGCCGTTCCTGTCCATTGTACTGGATGGCATCCAGTTTACCTGCTCTACTGGACACCGGGTTCACGGTGACCATGATCCCCTACATCCTTTATAAAAAGTATTGGGCTGATGCGGGAGCTGAAACAGCCTGAGATAGACATTTTCCTTCATGCAGCAAATGGGGAACCACTCACTGTAATGGGGGTTAGAGAAGTCCCCATAAAGGTGGGGAGGGTGGAATTACAGAATAAAGGGGAACTTGTAGTAGCAGAAGCCAGTAGTGCAAATGACCCTTATATTATACTGGGTACAAATGTTGTTAGCAATTGCATGGAAGAAGTGTTGTCTTTGCTTCAAACAGATTGCTGAAACTGCCAGGCCTGGCAGAGGAAAATTATCCAACACGAGATCAGAGCCATCTTAAAAACCAACAACAAATAACAATTACAGGTGGTGAAATTGGTACAGCACGGGTGACCGACCCGATACCTATTGTGATAGCCCCAATGAGTGAAATGATGGTATGGTTTCGAGCAGCTATAGGCCTGAGAGGGCAGGAATATCAAGCATTAGTGGAGCCCGTGAGCACAGAGCACAGACCTACACTGTTGACAGCCAGGGGGGTGGTTAATGTACACAATGGGAGAGTACCAGATCGCATCTTAAATTGTGGCAGTGAAGAGGTTAAATTAGCCAAGTATCCCAAACCGTTGCCAAATTATCCCACAGTCAGTAACAACGAGATCCACAAAAGTGCAACCCGAACCACGAGGAAGGGGCAAACCTGATCAAAACAATTGGGCCACTGGAGGACTGGTGCCAGCAGCTCCATGTCAGAACTGACACCACTCCTGTGTATGAAAAGCAAGGTGTGTACCGGGTAGCCCAAGAATTTGAAAAAGTTTTCAGTAAACATCCACTTGATTTTGGAAGGATAAAAGGGTACAACATCATATCCCCACAGGTACACATCCACCAATCAAAGAGCGGTACAAGCCTATTCAACCAGCTCATTATCAAAAGCCAAAAAAGATGTTACAGGACATGAAAGACGGGAGGGGTTATACAAGATTAGCTGTAGTCCCTGGGCAGCCCCATTAGTCCTAGTCAGGGAAAAGGATGGCAGTATAAGGATGTGTGTAGACTATAGGCAGATAAACCGCATAACACACAAAGATGCTTACCCATTACCCACGTATAGAAGAAAACTTTAGCTGCGTTGAAGTCTGCCAACTTCTTCTCCACCTTAGATCTCACTAGTGGGTATTGGCAAGTGTCCGTAGCTGAAGAAGATTGAGAGAAGATGACATTCGCAACACCCTATGGGCCTATGTGAGTTCAACAGCATGCCCATCAGACTGTGGAATGCACCCAGAACCTTCCAGAGGTTGATGGAGAGTTGCCTGGGGCACAAGAACTTTGAGACGGTACTGCCATACCTGGATGATGTGATCGTGTACTGCAAGACCTATGAGGAACATGTTGCACATCTAGGAGGTGTTTGAAGCTCTGGCCAAACATGGGATGAAGCTGAAACCATCAAAATGCCACCTATCAAAGCCAAGAGTCAGTTCCTGGGACACATAGTCAGTGCTGAAGGCGTGGCCCCTAATCCAGACAAGGTAACAGTGATCAAAGAATGGCCAAACCCAAAACCACCAAAGAGATTTTTTAATGGTAGCCCCTGTAAAAGACTTGACAGCTGTAACTGCTGCTAAAAACCTTCCAAAAAGTCTTCTGCAGACCGTTGGGATATCCAAAACGTATTCTCACTGATCAAGGACCAGCATTCGAAGCAGAGATTTTTCAAGAATTTTGCAAGATCTATGGATGCAAAAAGATCAGAACTACTCCTTATCATCCTCAAACTAATGGACTCTGTGAAAAAATGAATTAACATCGTCATTAACATGCTGAAAATGCTCCCGTTGGAAGAAAACTAGAAGAAAAGTAGAAAAGCGCACATAGGGTCTTATCCGGGTGTAAGCGGGGTTTTTATTGTGTACTGTTGCAACTAACCTTAAGTTGTTGTGAGAGTCACAATAACCTATTGAAGCATAAGCCGGCTTGCAGCAGTCCCCGCCCAAGGAAAACCGATTAAAGTACTAGATGAAAGGTGGTAATTCGTGCGCTGCAGTCTGTCCATTGGTTCCAAGAAATCCAAGGAATCACAAGATGTTAAAAGTAATAGCTTTAATGTCTAATTCTTATGCGTTTCGTGGTACTTCAGACCACTTCATCAGAGATCCACAAAGGTTTACAGACATATACAAAAAAACAGGCTATAAATAGAACCTGGAGGTAGATGGCACTCCCATCATCCCATCCTGATGTCAATTAAAATCAATTAGCATTATTCTTTCAATCCAATGCACTTTTTCTAATGGTGGGTTTACACACACCATTTCTGTGTCCAATATCTGAACAGATCTCTGGTTGCAGTGAAATCATGGACACATTGTTCCATTTTGTGGCTGTGTACAACACGGAGCAATGTATCCATGATTTCACTGCAACCAGAGATCTGTTCAGATATTGGACACAGAAATTGGTGTGTGTAAACCCACCATCAGAGGAGAAGAAGAAAAAAAAAAAAAGAGTAGATTAGGGGACACCAACTCACAAGGTTACAGTCCCTATGGCTATTTTCCACATGCCCTTATTAGTTCAGTCATCTCAGATGTGGCTGACAATTAGATTCCAAGGGAGGAATACACAATCCGGGCTCAGGCTCCCATTATAAGCGTCAAGACATCCTAACCTTCAGGATAAAAATCAATCACCTGAATAGGTCGCTTATTTCATTCAATCCTTGCGGCACCAAGGTTTTTTAATTTATAAATCCAGTAAACCTCTCTCCGTGACAGAGTTTTATCTCAGAGATAGATTCAGGTATGAAATCTATAGGTGTAACTTTAAAGGACACCTTTTTTGCATGATGTATTGTGCAGTGTTTAGACACTCCAATGTGTCATTAATCCTTCTTTTACATTAAATCTGTGGGGAGGACATCCGTTGTTGTAATTTTTGTGTAGTCTTACCCACATATTGTTTACCGCAGTTACAACTTAGCAGATATATTACAAAGGATGACTGACAATTCCAATGGTGATTGATGGTGAAGGTATCATCCCCTATATTTATACCAAAGGATTTTTTGCCATCACAGATCATGTGGCAACATAAACATTTCTTTGCACCACACTTATAAGAACCAAGTTTATCATTGTTTACATTTTTTTTCAATAGTGTTTTTATTTCCATCTTTTAACCTACTGGGGGCCAGCATACTTTTAAGTGTGGGAGCCCTCTTGAAGGTGATATTAGGTGCCTCAGGAATCAATTTATTAAGGATAACATCATTTTTTAGTATACCCCAATGTTTTTTTTAGGATATATCTGAAACTTTCATGCTGTCTAGAGTAGACAGTAAAAAAATTATAGGCATAATTCTCATTTTGCAATTTTTTTGATAAAAGGGGCTTTTTTGTCGTATCAATCAATTGTTCTTGTGACATATTTTTGTTTTCTATGAAAGCCTCATTCAATAGCTTCAAGGATAGTTTTTTCCCTAAATCTATCCCGAAACAGGGATGCTTGGGAAATAAAATCCGGTAAGTAAAGTGCAATTTTTTCTTATGCGCTGTAATTGATTTTTTGGGATATTTTTAATCCATTTTTTAAAGTGCCCACTCTCATAATCCAAAAGACTATTAGCATCCACTTTTTTAAAGAATGTTTTAGTAAAAATGTCATTGTAATGGAATAAAGTAATGTCTAAAAATCGATCATCTCTGTATTACTTTCCAGGGGTGAAGGTTAGACCCCAATTGTTGTTCATAAAGGAATTTAAAATAATTTGTAATCTTTATTATCATGATTATATATAAAAATTAAGTCATCTATGTAACATTGATAATAAATTACTTTGCTAAAAAACTCACTATTAATAGTGTTGAGCGAACATGCTCGGCACTACTCGTTACTCGCCACGAGTATCACTGTACTCGGGCGACTCGCCGAGCACCGAGTAATTCTCGCGATACTCGTGCTTTGCTCGTGGTCGTCATCTCTCCATGTTGGCGCTCTTTTCAGAGCCAGCCCACGTGCAGGGATTGGCTGACAGACCACTGCAATGCACAGCCCTGTTAGTTTGTGGTATAGCAGTGATTGCCGGCCTGCCACAGCGTCACCGAGCCTTTATAAGTCCCGGCGCGCTGTGCTCGGCACACAGCCTTCCAGACAGTGAGTGTAGGGAGAGTGTCTGCTGCTGATTAGGGACAGATTTGCGGCCCTCATAGGTAGATCCGGATCAGGACTGCAAACTGCTGCTGACCACAACAGTCCTTTCAGGACTAATCTAGGAGGACATAGGCAGGGTGATCCAGATCGGAGTCCAAGATTTCCAGTGACCAGAACAGTCCTTCTCAGGACTAATCTAGGAGGATATAGGCAGGGTTTATACAGATTGGAATCCAAGCTTTTCTGTGACCATTAGAGTCACCACACTCTTGTACTTAGTACCTTAATACAGGTTAGGGACTAAAATTCTCTCTTCAAACCATTACAGTCACCAGACAGGTGTACGTACTTCCTTAATACACGGTTAGGGAACTAAATCCTAACTCTTGTCATCAAAAACAGTCACCAGACAGGTGTACGTACTACCTTAATACAGGTTAGGGACTAAAATCCTCTCTTCAAACACATTACAGTCACCAGACAGGTGTACGTAGTACCTTAATACAGGTTAGGGAACTAAAATCCTAAACTCTTGTCATAAAAACAGTCAGCAGACAGGTGTACGTACTACCTTAATACAGGTTAGGGATTAAAATCCTCTCTTCAAACCATTACAGTCACCAGACAGGTGTACGTACTACCTTAATACAGGTTAGGGAACTAAAATCCTAACTCTTGTCATCAAAACAGTCAACAGACAGGTGTACGTACTACCTTAATACAGGTTAGGGACTAAAATCCTCTCTTTAAACCATTACAGTCACCAGACAGGTGTACGTACTACCTTAATACGGGTTAGGGAACTAAAATCCTAACTCTTGTCATCAAAACAGTCACCAGACAGGTGTACGTACTACCTTAATACAGGTTAGGGACTAAAATCCTCTCTTCAAACCATTACAGTCACCAGACAGGTGCACGTACTACCTTAATACAGGTTAGGGAACTTAAATCCTAACTGTTGTCATCAAAACAGTCACCAGACAGGTGTACGTACTACCTTAATACAGGCTAGGGACTAAAATCCTCTCTTCAAACCATTACAGTCACCAGACAGGTGTACGTAGTACCTTAATACAGGTTAGGGAACTAAAATCCTAACTCTTGTCATCAAAACAGTCAGCAGACAGGTGTACGTACTACCTTAATACAGGTTAGGGATTAAAATCCTCTCTTCAAACCATTACAGTCACCAGACAGGTGTACGTACTACCTTAATACAGGTTAGGGAACTAAAATCCTAACTCTTGTCATCAAAACAGTCACCAGACAGGTGTACGTACTACCTTAATACAGGTTAGGGACTAAAATCCTCTCTTTAAACCATTACAGTCACCAGACAGGTGTACGTACTACCTTAATACAGGTTAGGGAACTAAAATCCTAACTCTTGTCATCAAAACAGTCACCAGACAGGTGTACGTACTACCTTAATACAGGTTAGGGACTAAAATCCTCTCTTCAAACCATTACAGTCACCAGACAGGTGTACGTACTACCTTAATTCAGGTTAGGGAACTTAAATCCTAACTGTTGTCATCAAAACAGTCACCAGACAGGTGTACGTACTACCTTAATACAGGTTAGGGACTAAAATCCTCTCTTCAAACCATTACAGTCACCACACTGGTGTACGTCATACGTTTCTACAAGTTAGGGAACTAAAATCCTAACTCTTGTCATCTCAACAGTCACCACACTGTTGTACGTCATAAGTTTGTACAAGTTAGGGAACAAAAATCCTAACTCTTGTCATCTCAACAGTCACCACACTGTTGTACGTCATACGTTTCTACAGGTTAGGGAACTAAAATCCTAACTCTTGTCATCTCAACTGTCACCACACTGTTGTACGTCATAGGTTTCTACAAGTTAGGGAACTAAAATCCTAACTCTTGTCATCTCAACAGTCACCACACTGTTGTACGTCATACGTTTCTACAAGTTAGGGAACTAAAATCCTAACTCTTGTCATCTCAACAGTCACCACACTGTTGTACGTCATAAGTTTGTACAAGTTAGGGAACAAAAATCCTAACTCTTGTCATCTCAACAGTCACCACACTGTTGTACGTCATACGTTCATACAGGTTAGGGAGCTAAAATCCTAACTCTTGTCATCTCAACAGTCACCACACTGTTGTACGTCATACGTTCATACAGGTTAGGGAACTAAAATCCTAACTCTTGTCATCAAAACAGTCACCAGACAGGTGTACGTACTACATTTATACAGGTTAGGGAACTAAAATCCTAACTCTTGTCATCTCAACAGTCACCACACTGTTGTACGTCATACGTTTATACAGGTTAGGGAACTAAAATCCTAACTCTTGTCATCTCAACAGTCACCACACTGTTGTACGTCATACGTTCATACAGGTTAGGGAACTAAAATCCTAACTCTTGTCATCAAAACAGTCACTAGATAGGTGTACGTACTACCTTAATACAGGTTAGGGACTAAAATCCTCTCTTCAAACCATTACAGTCACCAGACAGGTGTACGTACTACCTTTATACAGGTTAGGGAACTAAAATCCTAACTCTTGTCATCTCAACAGTCACCACACTGTTGTACGTCATAAGTTTCTACAAGTTAGGGAACTAAAATCCTAACTCTTGTCATCTCAACAGTCACCACACTGTTGTACGTCATAAGTTTGTACAAGTTAGGGAACTAAAATCCTAACTATTGTCATCTCAACAGTCACCACACTGGTGTACGTCATACGTTTCTACAATTAGGGAACTAAAATCCTAACTCTTGTCATCTCAACAGTCACCACACTGTTGTACGTCATAAGTTTCTACAAGTTAGGGAACAAAAATCCTAACTCTTGTCATCTCAACAGTCACCACACTGTTGTACGTCATACGTTTCTACAGGTTAGGGAACTAAAATCCTAACTCTTGTCATCTCAACTGTCACCACACTGTTGTACGTCATAGGTTTCTACAAGTTAGGGAACTAAAATCCTAACTCTTGTCATCTCAACAGTCACCACACTGTTGTACGTCATAAGTTTCTACAAGTTAGGGAACTAAAATCCTAACTCTTGTCATCTCAACAGTCACCACACTGTTGTACGTCATAAGTTTGTACAAGTTAGGGAACTAAAATCCTAACTATTGTCATCTCAACAGTCACCACACTGGTGTACGTCATACGTTTCTACAAGTTAGGGAACTAAAATCCTAACTCTTGTCATCTCAACAGTCACCACACTGTTGTACGTCATAAGTTTCCACAAGTTAGGGAACAAAAATCCTAACTCTTGTCATCTCAACAGTCACCACACCTGTTGTACGTCATACGTTTCTACAAGTTAGGGAACTAAAATCCTAACTCTTGTCATCTCAACAGTCACCACACTGTTGTACGTCATAAGTTTCTACAAGTTAGGGAACAAAAATCCTAACTCTTGTCATCTCAACAGTCACCACACTGTTGTACGTCATACGTTCATATAGGTTAGGGAACTAAAATCCTAACTCTTGTCATCAAAACAGTCACCAGACAGGTGTACGTACTACCTTTATACAGGTTAGGGAACTAAAATCCTAACTCTTGTCATCTCAACAGCCACCACACTGTTGTACGTCATACGTTCATACAGGTTAGGGAACTAAAATCCTAACTCTTGTCATCTCAACAGTCACCACACTGTTGTACGTCATACGTTCTTACAGGTTAGGGAACTAAAATCCTAACTCTTGTCATCAAAACAGTCACCAGACAGGTGTACGTACTACCTTTATACAGGTTAGGGAACTAAAATCCTAACTCTTGTCATCTCAACAGTCACCACACTGTTGTACGTCATACGTTTATACAGGTTAGGGAACTAAAATCCTAACTCTTGTCATCTCAACAATCACCACACTGTTGTACGTCATACGTTCATACAGTTTAGGGAACTAAAATCCTAACTCTTGTCATCACAACAGTCACCACACTGTTGTACGTCATACGTTTATACAGGTTAGGGAACTAAAATCCTAACTCTTGTCATCTCAACAGTCACCACACTGTTGTACGTCATACGTTCATACAGGTTAGGGAACTAAAATCCTAACTCTTGTCATCTCAACAGTCACCACACTGTTGTACGTCATACGTTCATACAGGTTAGGGAACTAAAATCCTAACTCTTGTCATCGAAACAGTCACCAGACAGGTGTACGTACTAGCTTTATACAGGTTAGGGAATAAAATCCTCTCCTAAAACCATTCAAGTCACCAGACTGTTGTACGTCATACCTTGATTACCTTGATACAGGTTAGGGAACTAAAATCCTAATCTCTTGTGATCTGAACAGTCACCAGACTGGTGTACGTCATACCTTGATACAGGTTAGGGACTAAAATCCTCTCCTGTGACTGTTGTCGCAGTGTACAAGCAAAATGCGCAAGGGCGTTGGCAAGGAACAAGGAGGTGAACGTGATGGTGGTGCAGGCAGAGGCCGAGGTTGTGTGCAAGCACTAATTTCGCAACAATAAAGTGGCACATCTACTCGCTCACACGTCCCGCTGCAGTACTACGCTCTTGAACCAACACTAGTGTCAACAGCTTGTTACTTGGATAGCGGATAATGCTTCAAATCTGATTGGCACCTCCACAAACACCCTGTCTTCCACACGGTCAATTGTCAGTAGCCGTGATACTGCACCGCACATTTCCCAAGCTGATCCTCCTTCCTACCAACTGGCTGAGTGCACGTCCACGGACATTACTGATCCCACATTGGACACTCGGAAGTCCAGAAGTGTGTACCCATGGGTCAGTGGAAGTACATGGCAAATTCCCATTACAAAATTTAAATTCAGTTGTCATTTGTTGGTGGTGTGGTGAAGTCTGGCCCAATCCAACCCTTGTTCATCTTGATCTCAGTCAGCCTGTCAGCATTTTCAGTTGACAGGCGGTTGCGTTTATCAGTAATGATTCCACCTGCAGCTCTGAAAACACGCTGTGACAAAATGCTAGCGGCAGTGCAGGCCAGGACTTCCAAGGCGTAGAGAGCCAATTCATGCCACGTGTCCAGCTTGGAGACCCAATAATTGTAAGGCACAGAGGAATCTCGCAGTACAGTTGTTCGATCGGCAAGGTACTCCTTCAGCATCTGACCAAACTTAGCATTTCTTGTGGCACTACCCCGCACCTCAGGGGCTGTGGTACGTGAGGGGCTAAGAAAACTGTCCCACCTCATAAAGACTGTTCCCCTACCTTTGGCGGATTGGACTTGTGCCCCCCTCGGCCGAACGCCTTGGTTGTCCACCGATTCCTCACCTATGCCGCTAGCGTTTTGTGAGGGGAATGATTAGCCTACTTCCGTGACTATGGCCTTCTGGAACTACTGCGTTTTGGCTGACCTCTCCGCCTCAGGAATGACAGACATTAATTTCTCCTTGTACCGTGGGTCTAACAGTGTTGCCAACCAGTACTGATTGTCGGCCAAGATGTTCTGAACGCGAGGGTCACGAGGCAGGCAGCTTACCATAAAGTCAGCCATGTGCGCCAGACTCTTAACACCCATCACTTTAGTATCCAGACCAACACGATGACTGAACATGCTGTCCTCCTCCTCCTCCTCATCTCTCCCCTGTCCTCTGCCCAGCCACGCTGAATCGAGGGTATCACTGGTGTGCATGTCATATCCTCAATTTGGCCAGAGAGTTGCTCCATGTCTTCATACTCCTCCTCCCCGTCATAGTCCTCCACTGCACGTTGTGATGAGATGAGGCTGGACTCTGTGTTTTCACCCACACCCACTACTGTTTCTTGCTCCAAGTCATCGCGCTCGGCCTGCAATGTATCCTCTTTGTTTTTCAGCAGAGACCGTTTTAGAAGGCAGAGTAGTGGTATGGTGACGCTAATAATGGCGTCATCGCAGCTCACCATCTGGGTGGAGTCCTAAAAGTTTTGGAGGACGGTACATAGGTCCGACATCCATCTCCACTCCTCAGGTGTTTATGTGTGGAGTTTGAACCATTTTCCCGACGGCTTAGGTGATGCAGGTAGTCAACAACTGCCCTCTTCTGCTCACATATCCTGACCAACATGTGCAGAGTTGAATTCCAACGCGTGGGGACATCACACACCAGTCTGTGGGCCGTAAGACGCTAACGGCGCTGAAATCCGCAAAGGTCGGCTGAAGCAGCAGGTGACTTGCGAAAATGTGCAGACAGACGGCGAACTTTTACCAGCAGTTCAGACAGCTCTGGGTATGACTTTAGAAACCTCTGAAACACCATGTTGAGCACGTGGGCCACGCATGGAACATGCGTCAGCTGGCCTCGCCTCAAAGCTGCCACCAAGTTCCGTCCATTGTCACACACGACCTTTCCTGGCTTTAGGTTCAGAGGTGTGAGCCAGTGATCTGCCTGCTGTTTCAGAGCTGTCCACACCTCTTCTGCATTGTGGGGTTTGTCACCTATGCAGACTAGCTTCAGCACAGCCTGTTGACGCTTCGCAGAGGCAGTGCTGCAGTGCTTCCAGCTTGGGACTGGTGTGGAGGGTACAGTGGATGAGGATGAGCAGGAGGAGGAGGAGGACGCTGAAGAGCATGACATTCCGGAGCTGTAGAGTGTTGGTGAAACCCTGACAGAGGTAGGGCCTGCTATCCTTGGTGTGGGAAGGACGTGTTCCGTCCCTCGATCAGACTGTGTCAGAGCCTCCACAATATTAACCCAGTGTTTTGTCAAGGAGATGTAGGGCCTTGCCCACAAGCACTTGTCCACGTGTCTGTGGTTATACACTTCAGCCCCTGACCTTACCCCTGCGGTATTAAAGAACAGCAATGACTGTCTACCTCCAGTTTCCAATATCATGTCCACTCTCTATTTGAAACTAAACCTTTCCAAAACTGAACTTCTTCTGCTCCACCCATCCACTAACCTCCCTAAATCGGACATCTCTCTCTCAGTTTGTGGCACCACGATAATGCCTAGGCAGCAGGCTCGTTGTATGGGTGTTATGTTTGACACCGATCTCTCCTCCTCCCACACACAATGTCTCGTCCGCTCATGTCACTTACACTTGAAGAATATCTCCAGAGTCCGTCCCTTTCTCACCCTGTAAACCACAAAAAACCCTCACCGTGGCCCTAATCCATTACCGCCTTGACTATTGCAATTCTCTATTAAGCGGCCTCCCCCTCACCAGAGTTTCTCCTCTCCCGTCCATCCTTAATGCAGCAGCCAGGATCACCCATCTGGCCAATCGTTACTCAGATGCCTCTGCTCTGTGCCAGTCATTGCACTGGCTGCCCGTATACTACAGCATCCAATTCAAATTGCTTCTTATCACCCACAAAGCTATTCACAGTGCAGCACCCCCCTACCTCTCCTCCCTCATCTCTGTCTATCACCCCACTCGCGCTCTACGTTCCTCAAATGACCTTCGACTGACATCGGTAATAATCCGATCCTCCCAGTACCGGCTCCAAGACTTCTCCAGAGCTGCACCAAACCTCTGGAATGCTTTACCAAAAGAAATCAGGACTATCCACAACTTGCATGGCTTCAGACGATCCCTAAAAAAGCATCTTTTTAAGGCGGCCTATCATACTCCTAATAGAAGTCCTTTGTACTGTAGATAGTGGGCTATCCCTCTGGACATTACTCTTCTACAAACTCCACCAAACCAAAAAGGTCTACACAGACTGTATAATGACCATCCATGTAAGCTTAGTTCTATGCCCCATTTCCTCAAGATGCCTGGACCATCCGTGCAATAAGCCCCTGTAATTTGTGCAACCCCTATCCCGTTGTAGAGTGTAAGCTCTTTAGAGCAGGGTCACCTTCATTTCTTGCTTTATTTTTTGTATTTTCTTTTTTACATTGATTCTATGCCTATTGTTTTGTATCCAATTATTCTACTGTATTTGTTCTGTACTGTAATTACTTACTGTATTATATTTTCTGTACTCTAACCCTACATTGTAAAGCGCTGCGTAATATGTTGGCGCTATATAAATAAAGCTGTTTTATTATTATTATTATTAGGTGGACTTTGGCTGAAACAGCGTTGTTCAGGGCACGTGTGATGATGTTGGACACGTGGTTATGCAATGCGGGGACGGCACATCTGGAGAAATAGTGGCGGCTGGGGACCGAGTAACGTGGGACAGCAGCCGGCATCAGGTCGCGGAATGCTTCCGTCTACACCAGCCGGAAAGGCAACATTTGTAGCGCAATGAGTTGCGAAATGTGATCATTCAGGACTGTGGCATGTGGGGGTTGGCAGCGTATTTGCGCCTGCGTTCAAATGTTTGCAGAATGGATAATTGAACACTGCGCTGTGAAAAGGACGTGCTTGATGGTGGTGTAATTTGGACGTGGGCAACTTCAGGTGCAGGGACGGAGGCTTGTTCGCGGCCAGCATGGACAGGGGATTGGCTCGCACGCACAACAGGCAAAGACGTAGCAGTGACATCAGCAAGCACCGCTTCTCGACTCTGTTGTAGTTTCCACAAAGTCGTGTGCTTGGCTGACATGTGCCTGATCATGCAAGTGGTGGGCAGGCTGCTACTTTTCGTACCCCTGCTGATGCTGGCATGGCAGGTGTTGCAAATGGCCTTTTTAGAGTCATCTGGAGCCAACTGAAAATACTGCCAGACTCGGGAAGACCTAACATCTGCACAGGCACTTTGTGTCGTGTTGTTGTTCCGGGGAACGGTTGCCTGCCTTATGCCTGCGTACCCAACCCTGCTTCGTACTGCCTGTTGGGATGCTATGCCTCCCTCCCCCTGTGCACTGCTGTCCTCGCTCTGCATATACTCCTGCCAGGTTGGGTAAGCTACTGGATCATCCACCACGTTGTCTTCCTATTCCTTGGCTAATCGCTGAACTGCTCCTCCTTCTCCTCATGTGGCACCATGATGACCGTTACAATAGTTTGGCTGTAGTTTCAGGTATACCCACAGTGGTAAATTTTTACGCCCATTCTTTTTGAATGGGCATTACAAAGACAGGATACCCGCATCTTTTCTATGTGAAAAATGTTTTGAGGCCCTCCAGCACGTCTCTATCCAGGGACAAAGAGGAGCCTCCCAATTTTTGGCTGCCCTGACCAAAGGGCTATTCTAAAATACACCCACTTGAGGGTTAAAGGCCCTACTACATGTCTGTAAGCATGGGTCATTGTTGAACCTCCCAATTTTTGTCTGCCCTGACCAAAGGGCTATACTACAATACACCCACTTGAGGGTTACAGGCCCTCCTGCACATCTCTATCCAGGGACAAAGAGGAGCCTCCCAATTTTTGGCTGCCCTGACCAAAGGGCTATACTACAATACACCCACTTCAGGGTTACAGGCCCTACTACATGTCTGTAAGCATGGGTCATTGTTGAACCTCCCAATTTTTGGCTGCCCTCACCAAAGGGCTATACTACAATACACCCACTTGAGGGTTACAGGCCCTACTACATGTCTGTAAGCATGGGTCATTGTTGAACCGCCCAATTTTTGTCTGCCCTGGCCAAAGGGCTATACTACAATACACCCACTTGAGGGTTACAGGCCCTACTACATGTCTGTAAGCATGGGTCATTGTTGAACCTCCCAATTTTTGGCTGCCCTCACCAAAAGGCTATACTAAAATACACCCACTTCAGGGTTACAGGCCCTACTACATGTCTGTAAGCATGGGTCATTGTTGAACCTCCCAATTTTTGTCTGCCCTGGCCAAAGGGCTATACTACAATACACCCACTTGAGGGTTACAGGCCCTACTACATGTCTGTAAGCATGGGTCATTGTTGAACCTCCCAATTTTTGTCTGCCCTCACCAAAGGGCTATACTACAATACACCCACTTGAGGGTTACAGGCCCTCCTGCACATCTCTATCCAGGGACAAAGAGGAGCCTCCCAATTTTTGGCTGCTCTCACCAAAAGGCTATACTACAATACACCCACTTGAGGGTTACAGGCCCTACTACATGTCTGTAAGCATGGGTCATTGTTGAACCTCCCAATTTTTGTCTGCCCTGGCCAAAGGGCTATACTACAATACACCCACTTCAGGGTTACAGGCCCTACTACATGTCTGTAAGCATGGGTCATTGTTGAACCTCCCAATTTTTGTCTGCCCTCACCAAAGGGCTATACTACAATGCACCCACTTGAGGGTTACAGGCCCTCCTGCACATCTCTATCCAGGGACAAAGAGGAGCCTCCCATTTTTTGGCTGCCCTGACCAAAGGGCTATACTACAATACACCCACTTGAGGGTTACAGGCCCTACTACATGTCTGTAAGCATGGGTCATTGTTGAACCTCCCAATTTTTGTCTACCCTGACCAAAGGGCTATACTACAATACACCCACTTCAGGGTTACAGGCCCTACTACATGTCTGTAAGCATGGGTCATTGTTGAACCTCCCAATTTTTGTCTGCCCTCACCAAAGGGCTATACTACAATACACCCACTTGAGGGTTACAGGCCCTCCTGCACATCTCTATCCAGGGACAAAGAGGAGCCTCCCAATTTTTGGCTGCCCTGACCAAAGGGCTATACTACAATACACCCACTTGAGGGTTACAGGCCCTACTACATGTCTGTAAGCATGGGTCATTGTTGAACCTCCCAATTTTTGTCTACCCTGACCAAAGGGCTATACTACAATACACCCACTTCAGGGTTACAGGCCCTACTACATGTCTGTAAGCATGGGTCATTGTTGAACCTCCCAATTTTTGTCTGCCCTCACCAAAGAGCTATACTACAATACACCCACTTGAGGGTTACAGGCCCTCCTGCACATCTCTATCCAGGGACAAAGAGGAGCCTCCCAATTTTTGGCTGCCCTGACCAAAGGGCTATACTACAATACACCCACTTGAGGGTTACAGGCCCTACTACATGTCTGTAAGCATGGGTCATTGTTGAACCTCCCAATTTTTGTCTGCCCTGGCCAAAGGGCTATACTACAATACACCCACTTCAGGGTTACAGGCCCTACTACATGTCTGTAAGCATGGGTCATTGTTGAACCTCCCAATTTTTGTCTACCCTGACCAAAGGGCTATACTACAATACACCCACTTGAGGGTTACAGGCCCTACTACAAGTCTGTAAGCATGGGTCATTGTTGAACCTCCCAATTTTTGGCTGCCCTGGCCAAAGGGCTATACTACAATACACCCAGTTCTTGTTTACAGGCCATCCTGCATGTCTGTAAACAGGGGCATTGGTGAACCTCCCAATTTTGGACTGCCCTGGCAAAGGAAGATACTACAATAGACCCAGTTCTTCAAAATGGGCACATTATTTCTAGACAGGGCTTCATGTACGTCTCTTGTCAGGGTCATCGGAGTGCCGCACAATGTTTTCACGTAAAATCTTTCATGTAATCACAAAAAGTAACATACACCAGCTGTATCTCACTATTGGGTATGTGCCCTTAACATTTCCACCCTAAATATTCATTTTGGTGTCATTTTGGAAGGTTTTCTGGACACTCCGTAAAATTGGCATGAAACTCGGACAACATTGTTCACATCTGTGACTTTTGAGTGAGAAATGCTTCCAGGGGTCTTCCCCATGGTGTTGCCATGTCATTTCAGCACTCTTCTGAGACTTTTGTGACATTTTTAGGGTTTTTCCAGGCAGCCGGCAGTCATTTCATAAAAATACAAAATAACATTGGGCTCATTACTCGGGCCGAGTACACGAGTATCTCGGGATGCTCGGCCCGAGCTTCGAGCACCCGAGCATTTTAGTACTCGCTCATCACTAACTATTAAAAATATGAATGGACTCGAAGGTGGCCATGAACAAATTTGCGTAAGTTGGCGCCACCTTCGAGCCCATTGCTGTACCAAGGGTCTGATGGTACAAATTTCTCTTAAAAAGTAAAAAAATTATTATGTAGTATGAAACCCATACATTTCAAAATGAACTCTTTCTGACTGAATGGGAATCGATCATCAGAGTATAAACATTTCTTAAAACAATTCAGACCTATTATGTGATCGATATTGGAGTATAATGCAGACACATCCACAGTAATAAATCTGTATGGGTGAAGACGGGGTTAAAGGACACACACTCACGTTTAGTAGTCAAAGGTGCAATTCTCCTCTTCTCCTGTTGCTGCAACTTCTTCTAATCCGTGTGCAGAGCTGACAGGCTGGTAGCTCTGTAGGTGGGAGCTCTCTGTTACTGAATGTAGAGCAAAGGTTGTAATCAATACACAGACTCACAGTTTTGCTGTTTTCCAAAGCTTTACTGCAGATGTTGTTGCAGGTTATAGTCCACGGAGTCTGTAATGGGGCTAAGCTCTCTTCCCACCCTGTCCGGGTCATCAGCTTCCTCGTGTTATGCTGTGTGTGTGTCCTGACTGCTGCGTCTAGCTAAGCTGCTGGGACTTCTCACTCTTTCTCTGTGTTCTGCTGGTACCACTTGGCTAGGCAACTTGAGTCCTCTGTGCTGTGCTGACCCCTCCGTGTTGCTTTGCACTGGTACTAGGGGCATCTAGAGATCCCACTGTTCCTGGATTCACTGTGCTGTGGGTGCCAGACACAGTACCGGATCCGGTGTCCGTTCCGTGCGCTCTTCTGGGGCAAGTGAAAGTGTCACTCCAGCTCCCAGACGTGTTCCTCTGTCTGTAGTTCTCCTGTTCCTCTGACCCTTGCTGGGCCTGCACTAAGTTCTGCACTAGCTTGTGCTCTTCACAGCACTGCACCGTGCTGTACGATCTGAGCTCTCCCTCATGAGCAGGAGTATTTAAGGGAGCAGGTGGTGCTCCCCCTCCTGGCCCAGAGGTGCTAGTGATTGTCAGTGCGTAGTGGGGAGAGAACCTATGTGGTGTTATTGTGGCATATTAACAAATGGGGTGCCACATTCTCCCTTAGTTAAATACAGTACTCCGGGACTGTAGAAAAACAACAGTTAAACACTATTAATATTAACAAAGACTTAAAAGTAAAAAGTACAAAAATCACTAGAATGTGAAAAAGATTCCAAAAAGTCAAAAAGCAGTCTTTCCGGGGGTTTAGTCTATTGCCTCCGGGCTGATACATGTATTCACAAAAGAGTTCTTACCACAACCAGTCCGTGGTATATATGGTCCATAAATGAATAAGGAGAAAAGTTCAAAGTTCATACAGGATAGTCTCTGTAGGTACTGGGCTTTTTATAACGTTGCAACAACTATATACATTTGTCCACGGGCGTTTCTGCTTAGGAGGCATGGATTCGCTACACCACCCCCAGGCACTTTCTTTCCCTAACTTAATATACATGGGGGTCAATCCAGTTCCTCCACCCTCTTGGACACAGTCTACCAGGTTCAATTTACTTTACTTTACATTTAAACAACCATATTTACATTACACATTTAATTCTGCATTTTACTCTTTGTACCTAGCTGGTAACTGACCTTGGCTACTACGCTCTGATCTGCGTAAAACCGGTATACTGCTTATACGTGGGCTACTAGTATTAGTGGGTATGTACCTACGTGTTGTGCTTGGTACTATGACAGATGGTGATCTGACTGCAGGACTGGCAAGTTCACTAGGACCAGGAATTTCTTCTTCCTCTTCAGATTCTACATCCAGTTCTTCCAGTTCTTCAAGTCTTGTGTCTTCTCCAGGTAACACAGGTTCTGGTAACACTGGTTCTGGTAACACTGGTTCTGGTAACACAGGTTCTGGTTTTGGTTCCACCATTGAAGGGAATGCAATCATTGGTACGACAACTGCTCCATGGTAATTCGGCCATGTTTTAGGGAAATCTCCTAGTACCGTATGGAATACTTCTTCTTTTTCTTGGATAGGTTGGACCTGTACGGGTTCCGTTACTTCAGGTGTCTTCAGTGTTTCAGGACACAATTTAAGCTGATCACGAGATACCACTTGTGAAGTTCTTCCTTCATCTTTGCTTATAAAACAGGTTTTAACATTGTCTAGATTAGATGGTAAGACTGTGCATGGGACGGTTTCACACTGATTATCCAGTTTGTTAGTGCATCTTTTTCTCTTGAGAACTTGATCACCTTCTTGCAATGGCATTGCTTGAGCATGTTTGTTAAAAGTTTTCTCTTGCCTTGCTCTTGCTTGCTGTAAGTTTCTTTCTACACACTCTTGTACTTGTTGATACTGTTTCTGACGTTTGGTATCCCAATCTGATTCTTCTTCTACTTCTGTATCTGGTTTTACAATTCCCATTTCTTGATCAATTGGTAATTTACCAGGTCTTGCACGCATAAGGTAGGCTGGAGTGCAGTTTGTAGAACTCATGGGGACATGGTTGTATAAGTCTACTAAGTCAGGTAATTTATCTGGCCACTAATTTCTTTCAGATTCTGGTAAGGTCTTCAACAATTCAATTACGATATGATTCATCTTCTCGCATAAACCATTTGTTTGAGGATGATACGTTGTTGTGCGAATCTTCTTACAACCGTACATATTGCAGAATTCCTTGAATAGTTCTGATTCAAAATCTGGACCTTGGTCTGCAAGGACTTGTTCTGGGTAACCATGTGGTCTACAGAAATGCGTCTGGAATGCTTTTGCTGCCGTCTTCGCTGTTAGATCTTTAACAGGTACCACCACTGAGAAGCGTGAGTAATGGTCCACGATGGTTAAGGCATAGACATAGCCTGACCGGCTTGGTGACAACTTGACGTGGTCTAACGCGACTAGCTCGAGTGGCTGCTTGTTTACTATTGGTTGAAGTGGAGCTTTCTGTGGATCCTTCCTTCTGAGGTTGCATGCGGCACATATTCTACACCAACGTTCAATTGACTTTCTCATGCCAACCCAATAGAATCTTTCTCTCAGGATCGCTTCTAACTTCTTCCATCCAAAATGACCTGCGCTGTCATGATAAGCTTCTAAGACCATCTGAGTGGCTCGCTTGGGCACGATAATCTGCCAGACCAGCTCATGCGTTTTAGGATTGGTATGCGTTCTGCAGAGCTTCCCTTGATGCAGGAACAACTTGCTTCTATCTTTCCATAGCTGTATAGCTTCAGCTGGGGCATTCTGATCAGGGTGTGCACGTTGTTGCGTAAGCAATTCTTTCACTAGCTTCACAGCTGGATCATTATCTTGGGCTTCGGCCCATCCGTAGTGTCTTAACGGGTTAAGATTTACTTCCTGCTTTCTTTGGTAGGCGCCGGGTTGATAATCTTGTACCTTTGAACGATGAAAGGCCGGTAGTTCAATCTCTTCCAACTCTTCCGGTTCCTCTTCCACGTCCTTCAGGTGCGGCATCCGTGACAAGGCATCTGCATTCCCGTTCTTGCGACCTGCCCTGTATTTGATGACAAAGTTGTAATTAGATAGCCGGGCTATCCATCGCTGCTCCAGAGCTCCTAGTTTCGCTGTATCCAGGTGAGTCAACGGGTTGTTATCCGTGTAGATGCTGAATTCTGCACCTGCCAAGTAATGTTTAAAGCATTCAGTCACAGCCCAAACTACTGCCAGTAGCTCCAACCTGAAGGAGCTGTAGTTCTCGGGATTTCTTTCTGTAGGCCGGAGCTTCCTACTTGCAAAGGCAATAACTCTTTCTTTGCCTCCTTGCTTCTGCGACAATACTGCTCCCAGTCCCACGTTGCTGGCATCCGTGTATAGAATGAAGGGTTGATGGTAATCAGGGTATGCCAGGATCTCTTCTCCCGTCAATGCAATTTTCAGCTTGTTGAAGGAATCTTCTCTTTCCTCATCCGACCTTGTCAGGAAATTACAGGATGAAAACTTCTTCGATCGTCCCACCAGAATGTCTTGCAGAGGAGCTTCTAGCTTCGTGAATCCTCTGATAAATCTTCGATAATAGCCTACCAGGCCCAGGAATTGCCTCACTTCTTTCACGTTTGTAGGTCTTGGCCAATCCCTTATCACGGTGACTTTATCAGGATCCGGTGCTACTCCCTCTAAACTCACGACATGTCCGAGGTACTGTACCTTTGGTTTGAGAAGGTGACACTTGGATGGCTTGATCTTCATGCCATATTTCGATAGGGCTTCGAACACTTCTGCCAGATCTTGTAGATGTTGCTCATACGTCTTGGAGTAGACTATGACGTCATCTAAGTACAGGAGGACAGTTTCAAAATTCTTGTGTCCTAGGCAGCTTTCCATCAGACGTCGGAAGGTCCCGGGTGCGTTGCAGAGCCCGAACGGCATACAATTAAACTCACAGAGGCCCATCGGCGTAGTAAACGCTGTCTTCTCCTTGTCGGCCTCGGCCACAGGAACCTGCCAGTACCCACTAGTCAGATCAAGGGTGGAAAAGTAGTTAGCAGATTTTAATGCAGCTAATGACTCCTCAATCCTAGGTAATGGGTATGCGTCCTTATGTGTGATGTGATTAATCTGCCGGTAATCTACGCACATTCTCATGGTCCCATCTTTCTTTTTAACTAACAGTAGAGGTGCTGCCCAGGGGCTACAACTGTCTCTTATTACCCCTGCAGATTTCATTTCTCTGAGCATGTCTTTGGTAGTTTGGTAGTGAGCTGGTGGTAATGGTCTATACCTCTCTTTTATAGGCTGATGGTTACCTGTGGGTATAGTGTGCTCTACTCCTTTAATCTGCCCAAAGTCTAACGGGTGTTTACTGAATATTTGTTCATATTCCTTCACTACCCGGTATACTCCATGCTTGTGACGGGGAGGTGTAGAACTGGTACCTACATGCAGCTTTTGGCACCAATCCTCAGGTTCTCCTCTGAGCCATTGTCATCCGCCTGACATGACGGGTTCAAGGGCTCGGCGGCTGTGATGTTATTGTTATCAACCGTGTACAACTTAGCCATGGTAGCATACTTAGGTAATGTGACCTCGTCTTCTCCGCAGTTTAATAGGCGTAATGGCACTCTTCCCCTGTGTACGTCAACTACTCCTCTAGCAGTGAGTATGGTCAGTCTACTGTCTGAGTACACGGGTTCTACCAGGGCCTGATAGTCTTGCCCTTTAATGCCTATTGCGGCTCTACACCAGACCAAAATTTCAGTTTTGGGAGGAATTACAATGGGTATTGGATTACTTACTCGTACACTGCCGATCTCACCTCCGGAGATTTCTACCTGTTGCTTCAAAATCAGGGCTTTGATCTCTTTGTGTAGAAGCCTCTGCTGTCCAGTTCCGGCAGTCTCGGCGATTTGCTGCAAAACACTTAACACTTCGGAAAAACATTTCTCAATTACATTAATTCCTAGCAGCATCACTGGTTCACGTTCTCGCCGGTTAACATCTATGATTATAATGCCCTGGTTCTGCAATTCTACCTTCCCAACCTGAATATTCATCTCTCTAAACCCGACCTTTGGTATTACCTGTCCATTACTAGCCCATACATCAAAGTTAAAGTCATCTGGTGCACTAGTAATGTCTGAATCAGCCCAGTACCTTTTATATAGAACATGTGGGATGGATGTTATTTGGGACCCGGTATCTAGCAAGGCACTAAAGGGAATGCCATCCAACACAATAGGGATCACCGGCTTTTCTCCCACGAATTTGTCATACCAGGCTGAGGGGCCTTGAGGGTTCATTCCTGGGGAGCGGCCCACCTGCCCAGGGCATCGTCGTTTAAAGGACACTCACGAGCAAGATGTTCTGGCTTCTGGCAACGGCGGCAAATGGGCTGTCCATCTGGTTGGTAGCGATTGCTGGGTCGTCCTCTTGCTGCTGGGTACCTCCTGGGCCTCGTCCACGGGACATCCTCTCTGCTGGTCACCAACTCGATCTTGGGTGCAGGCTTTGACTCTCGCAGTTCCTTGATGACTTTGGCCATAGAGATCACGGTGTCTGTCAGGGCATCTAGCTTTTGATGGAGGGCTGCATTAGAAATTAGTTCTCCCGTTTCAGCAGCAGTTGCTGACATGGCAGATGTCGCTGGCGCTGCCGGCTGCTGAGGTGTTGCTGCAGTGTCCGGGACAGTTGATAGCTCCCGTGGCTCTTCCAGCTGCTGCAAACGGATAGCTCTATCTTTCAGCTCAGTAAATGTCATGTCAGGGTTCTGCAGTAATCTATAAGGGTTGAGAATGCGCAATAGGGTCTTATCTTTTTAAGGATTGAAAAAGAAGATCCAAATCAAAATCGCTCACCTGGTAAGGTTGTGTCACACACAACCAGCTTGATCGCTCAGAAATGCAGCTGCCGCAGGGATCGCACTTCCACAGTTACTGTGGTGAACAATCAATCATCAGGACGAAGTACCTTAGATCCGCGCTGCTGCAGGAGAGATGTAAGAAGACACCAGAAACACCGGGATGTCTGGTTAACAGTGATGAACGTCTTTATTTTCCTACGCGTTTCGGAGCTGCCTGCCGGGCTCCTTCCTCAGGGAACATCAAGAGTATACTGGATACAATCTTATTTAAACATAAAAAGGCGCTAAAACAGATAATGTGGACACGTCTGTCATGACGTCAGTAAACAGGGTGGATCTATACACAGCGTCTCTTTGTTTGTCTCTCAGGTTACAAATATAGTGTTAGACAGAAATACAGTATAACAAAAATGGAAAATACATACATATACACACCTATTTATTATACATAATTAAAAATCAAAATATTATTTGTAAAAAGGAAAAATATATAAAGTTGGTTTATATCGGAATAGAACCCATAAAATAAAGAACAGGAAAGGTCTCATCTTGAAATTGTAGGTATTCTTACTATTGTGCTAAATATCCATACATAAATCTCAGTGCAATAATGAGTGATACTACTGTGTATAAATAAATAAATAAATAATATGTTAAAAAATGAATAAAAAATGAATAAAAAGTGGAAAACATTATGATAGTGAATAACTTGTATATATTTATATTGTGATAGACTCAAAAAAGGAGGTGTATTATGTCTTATATGTCAGAAAAAAAGAGGGTTAAAAATATTAATTGTTTGTTGTTTGTATCCTCCTGTAGGTGATATTGCTTCCAAATATTGGAAAGAAGACAATAAGGACAACAGAAATAACCATGGAGATATGTTCACAAAATGGACATATCCATGTATATATGTATATATATGTGAGTATCCCACTCCATCCTACAATGTCCAATTTCAACAAAATTGTTTTTACATTAAAAGTATAAATTTTTTTGGAAAAGATGAAAATAAAAATGCTTTAGTTCTTCATTTTATCTGTGAGTTTTTGTATTTTTTATAAAAGTTCAAAAAATTATTATTCTTTATTAGAAATTATTATTATTACTGTATCAGAAATATAACTCTAATTCTTAAAAATCTAAAAGGACTAAAAAAAGGGGGGTATAGTAGTATCTATATTTCATACTATAATGAATAAAAATACATATAAAATCGGTAATGGAACTGAATCAAACCTGTCTGATGATCTTATAATTTGCAATTTGCATGCTGTAATAGGTGCAGAGCCATATGTTCATTGGTCTATGCAGTGGATTAATTAGAGGTTATATCAGGGAACCTTCACAGAAATGACCGAGAAAAACAAGGAATAAACATGAATAGGTGTTTGGGAAGATTAGGGGACTAGATCAAATAACATAGGTATATCGGGTATATAGATCATAATCCTTGCTATTTGTTTTTATGTATCACTATTTGGGCTTTTTAAATGATAGAACCCAGCAATTTGTGTTTGGAATATCAGTATGCAGAAACTGCTGTTCCAAAGCGCTTGTTTGTATTGGCGCGTGCCCGGGATGAGGCTGTAACCGCAGACACGCGTCTGCAATGAAGCAAAGTATCATTTCATTCCATCTGGCACGCGCTCCTAATGAAATAGAAGGGGTGGCGTGTGCCGCTCGTTAACTGTAGTTCACAGGCTTGTGTTAGCGATTAAGATGTTGCAGTTCAGTTCAAAAAAGGAATTCAAAGGTTTGCCATTACTTCTCACGGGACAAAGAAGATATAGTATCCATAATAGAAGGTGTCATGTCTATAGTAATCTATCAGGGTAAAGATAGAAAAATATCCTAACTTAGTTCTGTTGGAAAGTTTTTACGAAGAAAAGTCTTTATAAAGAGAGGGAGAAAGAAGTGTATATAGATGTTATTAAATGATGGAGATAAAGTGTTAAATTGATGGTGCCAGTTAAGAATATATATATATATGCATATATATGCAATGTATCTTGAAAAATTATCAAATATATATAATATAACACTTTGTCATGGTTATAAGGTCAGGAAAATGAATAAATATTTAAAAATATATGTAAAAATATATAAAATTAGGTGGTGAGTGAAATTAATTACTGAAAATAAATAGTTGTAATCCTACTTTTTAAAGATAAAATGAAGTGTATAAATTATCACTATAAAATCAGATAAAATGGAACAATAAAAATAAATGACTGATTCCATATATGACTAATAAACAAATAAATATGCGATATATTGTTGGATACCATCAGGTTATCACTTCAGATATTAAATTTAACCCCTTAGGTCTCAAAGTGTCCAGTTTGTACATCCAAAACCTTTCTTTTTTATTCAGAGCACTCAATCTATTATTATTATTAGCAGGAATATGGTCTATGGCAGTGATTCTCAATTTTGTGAAATCTCTATTGTGAACTGCATCAAAGTGGTTTGAAACCCCATGTTGTTTGAAACCGTTTTTTATATTAGATCTGTGCTTATTAATTCTACAATGTAAACTTTGTGTAGTACGCCCCACATATTGTATTCCACACGGGCACTCCAAAAGATAAATTACAAAGGTTGAATTACAATCAAGTTCATACAGAATCGGGAAATTTTCTTTAGTGACTGCAGAACTGAAACTGCTGCAAGTTTTCATCAACCTACAACATAGACACCGTTTTCCACCACATTTTTTGGATTTTTTTGGAGTTGGTTGTCGAAAAGTAATATTCTCAGTAGGATTCCTCAGCCTACTTGGTGCTAATATGCTCTTTATATTGGGTGCACGTCTGTAGGTAAAACCAGGTTTATTTGGTAAAATCTTACTCAAAATTACATCATTTTGCAAAAGTGGCCAGTGCTTCATAAAAATCTCCTTTATATCTCTATTCCTCCTGTTAAAAGTCGTGATAAAATTGAAGCTAAAATCCTTATCAATAGTTTTTCTTCGATTTTCTCTTTGTAACAAACTATCCTGTGTATAGGTTTTACATTGCTCAAAAGCACTATTAATCAGTTCATTGGGATATTTTTTCTGTTTGAATCTGGTTCTTAGTATTTCTGATTGCTCTGAAAAAGTATGTAAATCTGAACAGTTTTTCTTAATCCTTTTGAACTGATTCATGGGTATATTGCGCAGCCATTTGTTGTAGTGGCCACTACTAAAGTGTACATAGCTGTTTCTATCAGTTTTCTTAAAATAGGTTTTTGTCATAATTTCGTGATCTTTCAGATATACAGTTAAATCTAAGAAATCAGTCTTCTCTTTATCTATGTGGGGTTCAAGAGAAATCCCCCACAAATTGTTCTGTAGTTCATTTAAGAATTCTTCTATGTCAGCACATGAAGTGTCCCAGATGATGAAGATGTCATCTATGTACCTTTTGTATAGGATTAACCCCTTAGAGTTAGTGTTGTTATATATATATATTCTCTCAAAAAGCCCCATAAACAGATTCGCATAGGAACATGCGACTTTTGATCCCATAGCAGTTCCCCTTGTTTGGTGATAGTATTCACCCTGAAAAGTGAAATAATTATTCTTTAGAATGAAATCAAGTCCCTGTAGAATGAAATCTTTCTGTGCCTGTGGTATTCTATCATCTCTCAAAAGAAATGCCTTTGTACATTCAATCCCAATTGCATGGTCGATGTTGGTATAAAGTGATGATACATCAAGGGTTAAAAAACAATAAGTGTCCCTCCAGACAACTTCTTTTAAAATATTAATTAGGTGTGTAGAATCCTTTAAAAAACTATCCAATGCAAAGACATGAAATTGTAATATTTTATCTATATAATTTGCCATATTACTGGTTAAAGAGTCAATCCCAGATATGATCGGTCTTCCAGGGGCTTTTTTTCATTCTTATGTATTTTAGGGAGATGATACATAAATGGGATTGAAGGGCATTTATTAGCCAGAAATTTTCTTTCTCTGGTATTGATCACACCATTATCTGAGGCTTTCTTGATCATTTCCGTATACTCCTTTATTAAGTGGGGAAAGGGGTCATCTTTGATCTTTCTGTAATACTTAGTATCTGATAGAATATTATAGGCCTCAGCTGTATAGTCTTTATAGTTTTGGACAACAATCCCTCCCCCTTTGTCAGCACATCTAATAACAATATTCTTATTCTTTTGTAAGCTGCGGAGTGCTTTCTTTTCATTTATATTTAAATTGTTCTTATTCATTGGTTTAATTTTGTTTATAGTATTTAGATCTCTTTGCACCAGGTCATGAAATGTTTCAAGTATATGCCCTCTACTTTCTATGGGGTAGAACTTACTATTGATTTTTATAGTAGGATGTAAAAATTTATCTGGAACAGGACTCATTTTCTGGGGAAGTGTGTTATTAATCTCAAAATGTCTCCTCAAAGTCAGTTTTCTAATGAATTTATGTAGATCAACATACAAATCTAATTCATTAGGTTCATAGGAAGGACAAAAGGATAATCCTTTGCTGAGAACAGCTATTTCATCCATTGTAAAAGTGTAGTCAGATAAATTAATAATGCTGTGGTTCTCATTAAGTTCTAGAGGGCAAAAGTCACCCTTCCTTTCTTTTTTATTATTTCTTTTACCTCGTCTACCTCTCCTAATTTTCTTTTTCCTGTAATAGGGCTGAAGAATTTTTTTATAGAATGCTGGTGGTTGTTTGCAAAAACTAAAAAAGGGACCACTCCAGAATTGCTATTGTTTGAGTTGTCCAATATAATTTTATCATCGTGGTTTTTCATTATGGGGGTAACTGGTAGTAATTGCTCCACTGGCACCTCTAAATGTTGTGTAGGGGTTTCAGGGTCACTAATATCAATTAAATCTCGTTCTATTCTATCTGTCGCAGAGACTTTCTTGTCATTTTTTGTTTTGTGTAAAATAATGGGTTCTAAAGGTTTTTCTTTATTAATTCTATAAATTTGTTCCTTTATCTTCTGTAAATGTTCCTCTTCTGGCATTATGTTCTGTTTTATTGTATTGGCCTTATTATCAACGTGTTTTCCCTTTTTTTCTTCCTGATGTATAATCGCTTTGGTGGTTATCGTATTTAAATTAATTTCCTCTTGTTCTAAAAGATTACATGTACTATTTTTAGTATTTTTCTCTTCCATTGTCTCCTTATTAGTCAGTTTAGCTTGTTCAATATCTTCCCAATCTACATTAGTAAACATTCCCTCACTTGACGCTGAATCCAGTTCCTCAGTATATTCAGTAGTATCCTCATTGCTAACTGCTTCTGTTATAATTTCAATTGTATCTGCTGTAGTTTTAAGACTTTTTTCCAGAGTGCCTTCATTTAGAATAATTAATTTTGTTGTTTTATTTGAGTCCTCAATATTTCCATTTGGGGATTTCCCTTCAGTTTGAAGGGAAATCCCCAAATGGAAATATTGAGGACTCAAATAAAACAACAAAATTAATTATTCTAAATGAAGGCACTCTGGAAAAAAGTCTTAAAACTACAGCAGATACAATTGAAATTATAACAGAAGCAGTTAGCAATGAGGATACTACTGAATATACTGAGGAACTGGATTCAGCCTCAAGTGAGGGAATGTTTACTAATGTAGATTGGGAAGATATTGAACAAGCTAAACTGACTAATAAGGAGACAATGGAAGAGAAAAATACTAAAAATAGTACATGTAATCTTTTAGAACAAGAGGAAATTAATTTAAATACGATAACCAACAAAGCGATTATACATCAGGAAGAAAAAAAGGGAAAACACGTTGATAATAAGGCCAATACAATAAAACAGAACATAATGCCAGAAGAGGAACATTTACAGAAGATAAAGGAACAAATTTATAGAATTAATAAAGAAAAACCTTTAGAACCCATTATTTTACACAAAACAAAAAATGACAAGAAAGTCTCTGCGACAGATAGAATAGAACGAGATTTAATTGATATTAGTGACCCTGAAACCCCTACACAACATTTAGAGGTGCCAGTGGAGCAATTACTACCAGTTACCCCCATAATGAAAAACCACGATGATAAAATTATATTGGACAACTCAAACAATAGCAATTCTGGAGTGGTCCCTTTTTTAGTTTTTGCAAACAACCACCAGCATTCTATAAAAAAATTCTTCAGCCCTATTACAGGAAAAAGAAAATTAGGAGAGGTAGACGAGGTAAAAGAAATAATAAAAAAGAAAGGAAGGGTGACTTTTGCCCTCTAGAACTTAATGAGAACCACAGCATTATTAATTTATCTGACTACACTTTTACAATGGATGAAATAGCTGTTCTCAGCAAAGGATTATCCTTTTGTCCTTCCTATGAACCTAATGAATTAGATTTGTATGTTGATCTACATAAATTCATTAGAAAACTGACTTTGAGGAGACATTTTGAGATTAATAACACACTTCCCAGAAAATGAGTCCTGTTCCAGATAAATTTTTACATCCTACTATAAAAATCAATAGTAAGTTCTACCCCATAGAAAGTAGAGGGCATATACTTGAAACATTTCATGACCTGGTGCAAAGAGATCTAAATACTATAAACAAAATTAAACCAATGAATAAGAACAATTTAAATATAAATGAAAAGAAAGCACTCCGCAGCTTACAAAAGAATAAGAATATTGTTATTAGATGTGCTGACAAAGGGGGAGGGATTGTTGTCCAAAACTATAAAGACTATACAGCTGAGGCCTATAATATTCTATCAGATACTAAGTATTACAGAAAGATCAAAGATGACCCCTTTCCCCACTTAATAAAGGAGTATACGGAAATGATCAAGAAAGCCTCAGATAATGGTGTGATCAATACCAGAGAAAGAAAATTTCTGGCTAATAAATGCCCTTCAATCCCATTTATGTATCATCTCCCTAAAATACATAAGAATGAAAAAAAGCCCCCTGGAAGACCGATCATATCTGGGATTGACTCTTTAACCAGTAATATGGCAAATTATATAGATAAAATATTACAATTTCATGTCTTTGCATTGGATAGTTTTTTAAAGGATTCTACACACCTAATTAATATTTTAAAAGAAGTTGTCTGGAGGGACACTTATTGTTTTTTAACCCTTGATGTATCATCACTTTATACCAACATCGACCATGCAATTGGGATTGAATGTACAAAGGCATTTCTTTTGAGAGATGATAGAATACCACAGGCACAGAAAGATTTCATTCTACAGGGACTTGATTTCATTCTAAAGAATAATTATTTCACTTTTCAGGGTGAATACTATCACCAAACAAGGGGAACTGCTATGGGATCAAAAGTCGCATGTTCCTATGCGAATCTGTTTATGGGGCTTTTTGAGAGAATATATATATATATAACAACACTAACTCTAAGGGGTTAATCCTATACAAAAGGTACATAGATGACATCTTCATCATCTGGGACACTTCATGTGCTGACATAGAAGAATTCTTAAATGAACTACAGAACAATTTGTGGGGGATTTCTCTTGAACCCCACATAGATAAAGAGAAGACTGATTTCTTAGATTTAACTGTATATCTGAAAGATCACGAAATTATGACAAAAACCTATTTTAAGAAAACTGATAGAAACAGCTATGTACACTTTAGTAGTGGCCACTACAACAAATGGCTGCGCAATATACCCATGAATCAGTTCAAAAGGATTAAGAAAAACTGTTCAGATTTACATACTTTTTCAGAGCAATCAGAAATACTAAGAACCAGATTCAAACAGAAAAAATATCCCAATGAACTGATTAATAGTGCTTTTGAGCAATGTAAAACCTATACACAGGATAGTTTGTTACAAAGAGAAAATCGAAGAAAAACTATTGATAAGGATTTTAGCTTCAATTTTATCACGACTTTTAACAGGAGGAATAGAGATATAAAGGAGATTTTTATGAAGCACTGGCCACTTTTGCAAAATGATGTAATTTTGAGTAAGATTTTACCAAATAAACCTGGTTTTACCTACAGACGTGCACCCAATATAAAGAGCATATTAGCACCAAGTAGGCTGAGGAATCCTACTGAGAATATTACTTTTCGACAACCAACTCCAAAAAAATCCAAAAAATGTGGTGGAAAACGGTGTCTATGTTGTAGGTTGATGAAAACTTGCAGCAGTTTCAGTTCTGCAGTCACTAAAGAAAATTTCCCGATTCTGTATGAACTTGATTGTAATTCAACCTTTGTAATTTATCTTTTGGAGTGCCCGTGTGGAATACAATATGTGGGGCGTACTACACAAAGTTTACATTGTAGAATTAATAAGCACAGATCTAATATAAAAAACGGTTTCAAACAACATGGGGTTTCAAACCACTTTGATGCAGTTCACAATAGAGATTTCACAAAATTGAGAATCACTGCCATAGACCATATTCCTGCTAATAATAATAATAGATTGAGTGCTCTGAATAAAAAAGAAAGGTTTTGGATGTACAAACTGGACACTTTGAGACCTAAGGGGTTAAATTTAATATCTGAAGTGATAACCTGATGGTATCCAACAATATATCGCATATTTATTTGTTTATTAGTCATATATGGAATCAGTCATTTATTTTTATTGTTCCATTTTATCTGATTTTATAGTGATAATTTATACACTTCATTTTATCTTTAAAAAGTAGGATTACAACTATTTATTTTCAGTAATTAATTTCACTCACCACCTAATTTTATATATTTTTACATATATTTTTAAATATTTATTCATTTTCCTGACCTTATAACCATGACAAAGTGTTATATTATATATATTTGATAATTTTTCAAGATACATTGCATATATATGCATATATATATATATTCTTAACTGGCACCATCAATTTAACTCTTTATCTCCATCATTTAATAACATCTATATACACTTCTTTCTCCCTCTCTTTATAAAGACTTTTCTTCGTAAAAACTTTCCAACAGAACTAAGTTAGGATATTTTTCTATCTTTACCCTGATAGATTACTATAGACATGACACCTTCTATTATGGATACTATATCTTCTTTGTCCCGTGAGAAGTAATGGCAAACCTTTGAATTCCTTTTTTGAACTGAACTGCAACATCTTAATCGCTAACACAAGCCTGTGAACTACAGTTAACGAGCGGCACACGCCACCCCTTCTATTTCATTAGGAGTGCGTGCCAGATGGAATGAAATGATACTTTGTTTCATTGCAGACGCGTGTCTGCGGTTACAGCCTCATCCCGGGCACGCGCCAATACAAACAAGCGCTTTGGAACAGCAGTTTCTGCATACTGATATTCCAAACACAAATTGCTGGGTTCTATCATTTAAAAAGCCCAAATAGTGATACATAAAAACAAATAGCAAGGATTATGATCTATATACCCGATATACCTATGTTATTTGATCTAGTCCCCTAATCTTCCCAAACACCTATTCATGTTTATTCCTTGTTTTTCTCGGTCATTTCTGTGAAGGTTCCCTGATATAACCTCTAATTAATCCACTGCATAGACCAATGAACATATGGCTCTGCACCTATTACAGCATGCAAATTGCAAATTATAAGATCATCAGACAGGTTCGATTCAGTTCCATTACCGATTTTATATGTATTTTTATTCATTATAGTATGAAATATAGATACTACTATACCCCCCTTTTTTTAGTCCTTTTAGATTTTTAAGAATTAGAGTTATATTTCTGATACAGTAATAATAATAATTTCTAATAAAGAATAATAATTTTTTGAACTTTTATAAAAAATACAAAAACTCACAGATAAAATGAAGAACTAAAGCATTTTTATTTTCATCTTTTCCAAAAAAATTTATACTTTTAATGTAAAAACAATTTTGTTGAAATTGGACATTGTAGGATGGAGTGGGATACACACATATATATACATATATACATGGATATGTCCATTTTGTGAACATATCTCCATGGTTATTTCTGTTGTCCTTATTGTCTTCTTTCCAATATTTGGAAGCAATATCACCTACAGGAGGATACAAACAACAAACAATTAATATTTTTAACCCTCTTTTTTTCTGACATATAAGACATAATACACCTCCTTTTGTGAGTCTATCACAATATAAATATATACAAGTTATTCACTATCATAATGTTTTCCACTTTTTATTCATTTTTTATTCATTTTTTAACATATTATTTATTTATTTATTTATACACAGTAGTATCACTCATTATTGCACTGAGATTTATGTATGGATATTTAGCACAATAGTAAGAATACCTACAATTTCAAGATGAGACCTTTCCTGTTCTTTATTTTATGGGTTCTATTCCGATATAAACCAACTTTATATATTTTTCCTTTTTACAAATAATATTTTGATTTTTAATTATGTATAATAAATAGGTGTGTATATGTATGTATTTTCCATTTTTGTTATACTGTATTTCTGTCTAACACTATATTTGTAACCTGAGAGACAAACAAAGAGACGCTGTGTATAGATCCACCCTGTTTACTGACGTCATGACAGACGTGTCCACATTATCTGTTTTGGCGCCTTTTTATGTTTAAATAAGATTGTATCCAGTATACTCTTGATGTTCCCTGAGGAAGGAGCCCGGCAGGCAGCTCCGAAACGCGTAGGAAAATAAAGACGTTCATCACTGTTAACCAGACATCCCGGTGTTTCTGGTGTCTTCTTACATCTCTCCTGCAGCAGCGCGGATCTAAGGTACTTCGTCCTGATGATTGAGGGTTCTGCAGTAGTATCATGCTTAACTGTCCTCGGTGGGAAGGGGAATGAAGGCCCTCTATAAATTGGTCAAATAGCATTTTATCAGCTCCCGGGGCTAAAGCAGGTTCTGCCAGCTTAAGGGCTCTGAGTGCTTCCTGCAGGTTCAAGGCAAAGTCTCTGGCACTCTGTTTAGGTTTCTGGTGGCATGCAAAGAATCTCATCTTAGCCCGGGTATCAGCAGCAGATTCAAAAGTTGCTTTCAGTCTGGCTGCTAGATGCTCTACAGTGTCCTTATCCGTGTCCAGCCAAGACGCAACCTCACGCCGTGCATTGCCCGTTAACTGTCCCATTATCATTCTTACACGCTGGGCTTCAGTGAGGGGATACATCCCATAATATTCTTTATCTTTAGCATAAAGTCAGTTAGTGTATTAGGCTCACCGGAGTATTGTGGCAGCCACATTGCCCCTGGGGTATACGGCATCAGGAATGGCATTATTGATGCTGTTCCTTGCGCCGCTGCACCGCCGGGTACTATCGCTGGGTCCGGCGCAGCAGCTCCACCGGCTGCTCTCTCGCCGCCTTGTGCACCGGAGTGTGACATCTTGGGCCCCCTTAGTTAATATCCGCCCTCCGTCTTCCGCTTCCGTCCGGATGTCTATGGAAGGTTCCGGGGTTCAGCAGGGATCTTCTTCCCCGCCGGATGTCGTCAGCACCAAGGGAGGAGGCTGAATTTGCGCCAATGCAAGGTACCGCCCCCTTTCTTTCCCGCGCGCCGCGTGCTCCAAAATGGCGGATTTTCAAAAATACAGTTCAGATGGCGCAGTTCAAAAACAGTTTTCACATCAATCACGGCACACGCTGCCCATTTTAACGGGCACGGTATATCCTGTTCGTGACGCCAGGGTTTGTCGAGCCCACTGGGACGAGGGTACTCGGTACCGGACCGTGTCTGCTGCGGGGGAAGTCACGGGTGGTCCTGGTCCGGTCCTTTTCCCGGGCCTTGGCAAATAAAAGGGGTGTATTTACAGGGGATTGTCAGTCGTGACGCCACCCACCATATGCGGCCAGTGATGGGGCCGCCGCTGCTGCAGAACCTCCGGGGATGATGGAATGGCAGCTTAGGTGTGATAGTTCCAGTGGGTAGAACTGTATTCCCCGGGCAGTGATGGTCTAGTCTATAATGGATATTAATGGTGAAGACGGGGTTAAAGGACACACACTCACATTTAGTAGTCAAAGGTGCAATTCTCCTCTTCTCCTGTTGCTGCAGCTTCTTCTAATCCGTGTGCAGAGCTGACAGGCTGGTAGCTCTGTAGGTGAGAGCTCTCTGTTACTGAATGTAGGACAAAGGTTGCAATCAATACACAGACTCACAGTTTTGCTGTTTTCCAAAGCTTAACTGCAGATGTTGTTGCAGGTTATAGTTCACGGAGTCTGTAATGGGGCTAAGCTCTCTTCCCACCCTGTCCGGGTCGTCAGCTTCCTCGTGTTACGCTGTGTGTGTGTCCTGACTGCTGCGTCTAGCTAAGCTGCTGGGACTTCTCACACTTTCTCTGTGTTCTGCTGGTACCACTTGGCTAGGCAACTTGAGTCCTCTGTGCTGTGCTGACCCCTCCGTGTTGCTTTGCACTGGTACTAGGGGCATCTAGAGATCACACTGTTCCTGGATTCACTGTGCTGTGGGTGCCAGACACAGTACCGGATCCGGTGTCCGTTCCGTGCGCTCTTCTGGGGCAAGTGAAAGTGTCACTCCAGCTCCCAGACGTGTTCCTCTGTCTGATTTTACACAAGTGAAACCACTTAAAGAGTATACGTTACAAAATGACACCTTTATTAATTAAAAGCAGATAAGTACACGTTACATACAATGAGTTTGGTATAGGAGATCCCAAAAATGTACTGCAGGGCCAGTAGTCCCAGTGCAGATACAGAGATAATCCACAGTATACAGGTATCACATTAGAATTAGTCATCAACAGCCCCCAGAGTGGTAGTCATGGTCATAACAGCCCATACATGCATTATCACTCACCCATTGGAGGTTGTGCCTGTGGTGGATCTCCTCTGCTCCCTCTGCCCTGTCTCGCCCTGCAGAGCCCCCTACGCGCGTTTCGCAACGCTTGATCACGGGGATGGTTTGGTGAGTGTGATTTCACGCCATTTATAGCGGCTGAATGGCGCCAAGACGCCGTTCAATGCGGGCGGCACGTCACTTCCGCCGGAACGCGTGAAGAGCGTACGCGCGCGAGAGTCCCGGGTACTCTTGCGCATGCGCAGCTCCATTCACGCGATTCCATTAGACGGAGCGACATAGCCTATGCCACACATGTCTCCAGGGGCCATCTTGGTGGAGACCAATATATGCTGCCAATAGATAGGGATATGTTCTCATATATCTTACACTGATGAAAGGACACACCATCTCACTGATCTCTCCTATCTGTATTCCGTCCCATACTAGTCCACATACATACTGAACACACTCATACAGCACATTACATAAATACAAAAGTGAGGTAAACATAATTAAAGTGAATAAGTGCATAGCAGCATATATGATTGATACATAGTATACATAATTATACATAAGATGATAATAACATTGATTTACATGTGACAAGCTACGACACAGTATAGACTGTGAATTAAGTATGTAAAAACATTATTTATCCATATATTCGTGTTCATGTCATAGACATGAATTACATTTTAATAAATACTTTCATACCAAGATTACACAATATCTATGGGATGTAAATATACATGAAGGATCATTTTGATAGCAGTCAGTCCATCATCGTTTTTTTGGAACTTCCAAATTGGCACATTATTCACGGTCTCCATGATTATTTCAATCGCTATATTTGACTCCATACATAACGGTCATCAGTTCTCCTAGGAAAAACTAAAATACACAGTGATTAAAAACACATATGGTCGGGACACAAACAGCTCCTATATTATGTTTATGGGAAGAAGCAGCCCATAACACAGCAGAACTATGTCCTGTTGAGGAATGGGACAAAACTCAACTTTTCATTAAGTCCTCTTGGGACCATAGTATCAAGTTCGACTATCCACCTGCACTCTAATTGTCAAGTGATTTAGCCAAATCACCTCCCCGAATGCCCGCCTGCACTTTGTCAATACCCTTCACTATTAGTCCTCTTGGATTACAGTCATGAAAGAATCTAAAATGTCTAGGTATAGTTTTTAAAGTTGAAGTATCCAAGACATCAGCTGCATTCTCAATGTCACGCACGTGTTCACGTACCCTCACACGCAACTGCCTTGTGGTCAGACCAATATACGTCTTTCCACAGGGGCACGTTGCGTGGTAGACCACGTGAGTCGTGCTACAGGTAATATATTTTTCAATTCTGTGTACCTTTTGTATGTTAGAGGAACAAAATTCTTTCGCTCTCCTTATATTTCCCTGAGTGCAGCTTAAACAGTCTCCGCAAGGATAACAACCCACGAAAGGATTTCTGGGATGTTCGCCAAAGAAGTTTGTTTTTTTCGGAGTGTAATGGCTGCTGCTCAAAATTTCACGCAGATTTTTTCCCCTTCTAGATGTCAGCATTGGCTTAGTCGGTAAATTTCTTTCTAATATAGGATCCGTCATCAAGACAGACCAATGCTTACACAGAATTGACCTGATATTTGTCCACTGAGAATTAAAGGTTGTGATATATCTAATGGTGCCCGTATCAGGAGCCCTGGTTTTAGGTGCAAATAGCAAATGTTCCCTACTTGTCTTTTTGGCCCTCAGATATCCCTTACACTTCTATTGCTGAAGCCTCTGGAAGCAAACCTTTGTTGAAGATCCTTCGCCTGTCTTTCGAATTTCTCGTCGCTAGAGCATATGCGACGCATTCTCAAAAATTGACCAACTGGGATGGCTTTAATTGTACTTTTATCATGTGCTGATGTCGCATGGAGGAGGGAGTTCACGGCCATAGATTTTCGATGAACATCTGTTTCAATTACACCATCCTTCCTCACCTCCAAAGCGACATCCAAGAATGTCATATATTTTTTGTGTGCCTGACAAGTTAATTTGATGTTCAAGTTATTTTGATTGACGACATTCATGAACGTGTCCAAGTCGGATCTTGACCCCTGCCAAATAAATAGCAGGTCATCAATGTAACGAAACCAACAGGGTATGTTTTCAATACCCACAACGTCTCCAGATTGGAACAACGACTGCTCCCAACTACCCAAAAATAAGTTTGCATATGAGGGGGCACAAGCCGCCCTCATTGCTGTCCCCCGTCTCTGTATATAGAAGCGGTCGTTGAACACGAAGACGTTGTGGGTAAGAATGAACTCAAGTAATTCAATAATCAGGTTGCACAAATTGTCATCCCAGTCGGTCATCTTCAAGAACACGCGCACCGCCTCCACTCCATCCCTATGTGCGATACATGTGTATAAGGATTCTACATCGGCTGTAACCAGCCACATGTTTTCTGATAGTACCATTCCTTCAAGTTTTGTCAAAATATCAGATGTATCCCGCACATAAGAAGGGAGTGTAACGACGAGTTTCCTAAGATAAAAATCAATGAATCTACAGGTAGGCTCACATAGACCACCTATGCCAGAAACGATGGGGCGTCCTGGGGGACTGTTGAGATCTTTGTGAACTTTAGGTATCAAATAAAAAGTCGGAATTTTTGGATCCTCTACCAACAGTCCCTCCAGTATCTTTTTTGAAATTACCCCATCGTTAAAAGCACGTTGTATTATTTCCAGAAGTTCAACAATATGTTTAGCAACAGGGTTATACGACATGTTCATGTACGTATCTTTATTATTCAGTTGTTTATAGGCCTCTTTTTCGTACAAGATTTTTGGCCAGACCACCACATTCCCCTCTTGTCAGCATTTCTGATCACCACATCATCAAGATCTCTTTTAATGCCATACGTTGTGTGGATGTTAAATTGTCACGACCAGTAGCATAGCTAGCGGGGGGGCAGGGGGGGCGATCGCCCCGGGCCCCCCCCGGCTTGAGGGCCCATTGGCCGCCCTGGGGGGGCCCCGTGCTGGCAGCTGGCAGCCGCGCGACCGGAGGGGAGGGAGGACGGGACTTCCTGCTGTGCAGATCTGCACGCCCCTCCTCCCTCTCCTACAGCAGACGCACGCACGCAGGCGGCCGGCCGCGGTGAGTATCAGCGCCCTTCTGCACCCGGTCCGGTCCTCCTCACACCTCCACCCCACACCCCGGTCCTCAAATCCCTCCACCAGCACCCCCCCCCCCCGTCCTCGCATGGGGGGCCTGGGCGGTGATCTCGCCCCGGGGCCCGAAGCTGGCCAGCTACACCACTGGTCACGACCTCCAAACTTGGATAGTTTTTTGAGATCTTCAGTGACCAATTTATTAAATATCTCCACTTGTGGGCATGTCGACAAAGGGGGGAGTGTGGTCGATCTGGGAACCACTTTAGATGGAAACATACCTGGTGGTATTGGTAAATCATCACTCAGGTCCTCTAGATCCACCACGGCATCCTTTTCAAGCACCATAAGATCCATCTTAGTATCAGCCGATCTGTCATGTAACCTCCGTAAAATAATTTTGCGAGTGAACAGATTTAGATCCTTCACTGCTGTAAAAAAATCGTAACAGTTTTTAGGGATAAAATTTAAACCTAATTGCAGGACTTCAATTTGGGCATCAGAGAGGGAATGAGGTGACAGGTTAATTACCTCCAATTGGTTGGCTTTCCTTTTACTGTCTGGTGGATTAACTGGGGAATTATTTTTCCTTTTTGCATTCTGTTTTTTCTGTTATTCTGTCTTCCCTTTATTTGCCCCACTTTCTGACCCATCTGTTGATACTACTGAGACCAGAGAGTTGGTTCTGGATCTTTCTTTCCGTGGCTTCCCCTTTCTCCATTTGTAGACCTGGTTGTTTTGAAGGTCAGTTTGATCTCTCTTAAATTTTTTGGTCTTTGTCGACCGAATCTCTTTTTCCCATTTTGTTATTTCCTGGTCTACTTCTTTACTGATTTTTTCCAACCTGTCAGGTGTGGAATCCACTTTTAACTAATTTTGTACAACTTCGATCTCTTTTTCGATCTCAGCGATGGTTTGGCCATTTAGTTTACATAACAACTCCATAAACCCCCATGAGCAGTTATTAGACAGTTCCTCCCAACTTTTCTTAAACCAATCATCCAGGATTTCAATGGAAGGAAAAACCTGTATCCTCAGGCCCCTGGGGATAAGGCCCTTCTGGATATAGTTTTCCAGGAATGCCTTATTCCACCATAGACGAGTTCTCCTGTGCATTAATAAAGGTGTCATTTTGTAACGTATACTCTTTAAGTGGTTTCACTTGTGTAAAATTAGTCTATGGAGTGTTACTAGTACTTTATATCCTATCTGCGCACCATTATGGTAGACTACTAAGTGACCATGCTAAAATTGACTGATGGCTGGTGTGGATTGTTCTTGAAAATAGTAAGTGTTCCTCTGTCTGTAGTTCTCCTGTTCCTCTGACCCTTGCTGGGCCTGCACTAAGTTCTGCACTAGCTTGTGCTCTTCACAGCACTGCACCGTGCTGTACGGTCTGAGCTCTCCCTCAAGAGCAGGAGTATTTAAGGGAGCAGGTGGTGCTCCCCCTCCTGGCCCAGAGGTGCTAGTGTTTGTCAGTGTGTTGTGGGGAGATAACCTATGTGGTGTTATTGTGGCATATTAACCCATGGGGTGCCACATTAGTAGTGAGTCACTCATTACAACATCATGTGGCAGAGAGTTCCATAGTCTCACTGCTTTTACGGTAAAGAATCCACGTCTATGATTATGCTTAAACCTTCTTTCCTCCAGACGTAGAGGATGCCCCCTTGTCCGCGTCTCAGGCCTAAGAGTTAAGAGATCATTAAAAGGGTGTCTGTACTGTCCCCTCATATATTTATACATTATTATAAGATCACCCCTAAGCCTTCGTTTTTCCAAGCTAAATAACCCCAAGTTTAATAACCTGTCTTGGTATTGCAGACCCCTCAGTCCTCTAATAACCTTGGTCACTCTTCTCTGGACCCGCTCTAGTTCAGCTATGTCTTTCTTATACACCGGAGACCAGAATTGTACACAGTATTCTAAATGTGGTCGCACTAGTGACTTGTATAAAGGTACTATTATGTTTTCCTCATGAGCATCTATGCCTCTTTTAATGCATCCCATTATTTTATTTGCCTTTGCAGCAGCTGCCTGACACTGGCCACTAAATTTGAGTTTGTCATCTACCCATACACCCAGGTCTTTTCCAGTGATTGTTTTGCCCAGTGTTTTACAATCAAGCACATAATTATACCTTTTGTTTCCTCTGCCCAAGTGCATGACTTTACATTTATCCCCATTAAAGCTCATTTGCCATTTATCAGCCCAAGCTTCTAGTTTACATAAATCCTTCTGTAATATAAAATTGTCCTCCTCTGTATTGATTATCCTGCAGAGTTTAGTGTCATCTGCAAATATTGAGATTCTACTCTGTATGCCCCCTACAAAGTCATTAATAAATATATTAAAAAGAAGCGGGCCCAACACTGACCCCTGTGGTACCCCACTGTTAACTGTGACCCATTCTGAGTGTGTTCCATTGATCACCACCCTTTTGATTCCTATCACTAAGCCAGTTCTTAACCCACTTACACATGTTTTCCCCTATCCTCATTGCTCTCATTTTATGTATCAACCTTTTGTGTGGCACCGTATCAAAAGCTTTTGAAAAATCCATATACACCACATACACTGCATTTCTTTGGTTCAGTCCCGAACTTACTTCTTCATAGAAGCTTATCAGATTAGTTTGACAGGAACGGTCCCTCGTAAACCCATGTTGATATTGTGTCATGAGGTTATTTTTCTTCAGATACTCCAGTATAGCATCTCTTAGAAAACCCTCTAGGATTTTTCCCACAGTAGAGGTTAAGCTTACTGGCCTATAATTTCCAAGTTCAGTTTTAGTCCCCTTTTTGAATTTTGGCACCACATTTGCTATACGCCAGTCCTGTGGTACAGACCCTGTTATTATGGAATCTTTAAATATTAAAAACTAGATGTTGGCCCGATTCTAACGCATTGGGTATTCTTGAATATAGAAATAGAGATAGCATGGGGAAGGCGGTGAGGGCTGAATTGGGAGGAACTTTGAAGAAGAAGCGGCGGGGAAAGGATGGCGTGACAGGGGGGAGGAGGGAGGACAGAGCAGAAGGGGAGGAGGATGGAGGACAGAGCGGCAGGGGGGAGGAGGACGGAGGACGAAGCGGCGGGGTGGGGGAGGACGAAGCAGCACAGGCAGGGGGAGGACGGATGATGGAGTGGCAGAGCGGAGGAGGACAAAGGAAGGAGGAGGAAGCGGTGGGGTGGGGGAGGATGGAGCAGCACAGGCAGAGGGAGGATAAAGCATAGATCAGCGGGGGGGTGTAGGACAGGATGAAGCAGCAGGTTGGGCGAGGACGGAGCAGTACAGGCAGGGGAAGGACGGAGGATAGAGTGGCGGAGGTGAGGAGGAAAAAGGAAGGAGGAGAAAGCGGTGAGGTGGGGGAGGGTGAAGTGGCACAGGCAGGGGGAAGACGGAGCGGCAGGGGGAGGATGAAGCACAGAGCGGCGGGGGGGAGGAGGATGTAGGATGAAGCGGCGGGGTGGGGGAGGACGGAGCCGATCAGGCAGGGGGAGGATAGAGGATGGAGTGGCGGAGGTGAGGAGGACAAAGGAAGGAGGAAGAAGCGGTGGGGGAGGATGGAGTGGCACAGGCAGGGGGAGGACGGAGCGGCAGGGGGAGGACAGAGTGGCAGGGGGAGGACAGAGCGGCAGGGGGTGGACAGAGCGGCAGGGGAAGGACAGAGCGGCAGGGGGAGGACAGAGCGGCACGGGGAGGACGGAGCACAGAGCTATGGGAGGAGGAGGACGGAGGACAAAGCGGCGGGATAGGGGAGGATGGAGCAGCACAGGCAGGGGGAGGACGGAGTATGGAGTGGCGGTGGGGAGGAGAACAAAGGAAGGAGGAGGAAGCGATGGGGTGGGGGAGGATGGAGCGGCACAGGCAGGGGGAGGATGGAGCACAGAGCGGCAGGGGGGAGGAGGACAGAGGACAAAGCGGTGGGTAGGGGAGGATGGAGCAGCACAGGCAGGGGGAGGACTGAGGATGGAGTGGCAGAGGGCAGGAGGACAAAGGAAGGAGGAGGTAGCGGTGGGGTGGGGGAGGATGGAGCGGCACAGACAGGGGGAGGACGGAGCACAGAACGTCAGGGGGCAGGAGGACAGAGGACAAAGCGGCAGATGGGGGAGGATGGAGCAGCACAGGCAGGGGGAGGAAGGAGAATGGAGTGGCAGAGGGGAGGAGGACAAAGAAAGGAGGAGGAAGTAGTGGGGGGGAGGATGGAGTGGCACAGACAGGGGGAGAATGGAGCACAGAGTGGCGAGGGGGAAGAGGACGGAGGACGAAGCGGCGGAGTGGGGAAGGCCAGAGCAGCACAGGCAGGGGGAGGACGGAGGATGGAGTGGCGGGGGGAGGAGGATAAAGGAAGGAGGAGGAAGCGGTGGGGTGGGGGAGGATGGAGCGGTACAGGAAGGGGGAGGACAGAGCAGCAGGGGGAGGACGGAGCACAGAGCGGCGGGGGGAGGAGGACAGAGGACGAAGCGGTGGGGTGGGGGAGGATGGAGCAGCACAGGCAGGGGGAGGATGGAGTGGCGGAGAGGAGGAGGACAAAGGAAGGAGGAGGAAGCGGTGGAGGAGTATGGAGCAGCACAGGCAGCAGTGTGGTGGGCAGAGTGGTCAACGCAGCAGCGCGGTGGTCAGGTGGCAGGGGGCAGGATGGAGCGAGCAGGGGAAGGATGGAGCCAGCGAAGCAGGATGGTGATGGGGGGGCAGGATGGAGCCGGCAGGTCAGGCTGATGGTGGGGGGGGCAAGATGGTGGGGAGGGGACAGGATGGTGGTGGGGGTGCAGGATGGAGCGGCACAGGCAGGGGGAGAACAGAGCGGCAGGGAGAGGATGAAGCACAGAGTGGTGGAGGGGTGGAGGACAGGATGAAGCGGCGGGGTGGGGGAGGATGGAGCAGCACAGGCAGGGGGAGGACGGAGGATAGAGTGGTAGAGGTGAGGAGGACAAAGGAAGGAGGAGGAAGCGGTGGGGTGGGGGAGGATGGAGTGGCCAGGCAGGGGGAGGATGGAGCGGCAGGGGGAGGACAAAGCACAGAGCGGGGGGCGAGGAGGATGTGGGATGAAGCGGCGGGGTGGGGGAGGACGGAGAAGCACAGGCAGGGGAGGACGGAGGATGTTGTGGCAGAGGTGAGGAGGACAAAGGAAGGAGGAGGAAGCGGTGGGGGAGGATGGAGCAGCACAGGCAGGGGGAGGACGGAGCGGCAGGGGGAGGACTGAGTGGCAGGGTAAGGACAGAGCGGCAGGGGGAGGACAGAGCAGCAGGGGAAGGACAGAGCAGCAGGGGAAGGACAGAGCGGCAAGGGGAGGACAGAGCGGCAGGGGGAGGAAGGAGCACAGAGCGGTGGGGGAGAGGAGGATGGAGGTTGAAGCAGCGGGGTGGGGGAGGCCAGAGCAGCACAGGTAGTGTTGGGCGAATCCTAAATTACTCGGAATCGCTTGACTCTAGCGAGTCCGAGCCCAGGACTCGCTACTCGTTGCGAGTCTAGCGAGTCCAATGTTAATGAATGGGGAAGCGAGTAATAGCGAGTAGTGTGAGATTTACAAATCGCAGATGTGTCTCGGAAGCTTCAACCTGAAGCAATCCTAGTTTTGCCATTTATTTGCATTGCTCGTTTACTTTGCAACTGTAATCGCTGGGAAACTCGCACAGATAAGAGTCCTGCTTTCTCCTCTGTGCTGGCTGCCAGCTCCAGGGTCCTAGAGCCTGCCTGCTGCCTGATGTAGCAGTGCTGAGATTGTTCTCAGTCTGCTCATTCCCTGTGTACAGACATGAATGTCTGTGCACAGAGATGATGTAGCAGAGCTGAGATTGTTCTCAGTCTGCTCATTCCCTGTGTACAGACATGAATGTCTGTGCACAGAGATGATGTAGCAGAGCTGAGATTGTTCTCAGTCTGCTCATTCCCTGTGTACAGACATGAATGTCTGTGCACAGAGATGATGTAGCAGAGCTGAGATTGTTCTCAGTCTGCTCATTCCCTGTGTACAGACATCTATATCTATGCACAGGGGATGTAGCAGAGAGGACATCGCGTTTTGGACTGCGTCGGACGGAAGAGGATTTTTTTAATTAAAGATGGAGTCCCTAATGGCTTTTTTTTTTATTTATAATAAAAATTTTTCTTTGTGTTTTGTTTTTTTTAAAACAATTTAATAGAAATTCATGGCGGTCATGTCTAATATTGGCGTGACCGCCATAAATTTCGGGCTTAGGGCCAGCTGATAATACAAAGCTGGCCCTAACCTCTTTATTACCCAGCGTGCCATCGCTACCAGGGCCGCTGGAAGAGCGCGGTTCAGCGCCAGAGGATGGCGCTTCAATGAACGCGCCATCTTCTGGGGCGGCTGCGGGCTGCAATTTGCAGCGGGGGGTGTCCAGAAAGCTTGGGCATCCCTGCGCTGCGGATTCCAGCCCCCAGCTGCTTAGCTGTACCTGGCTAGACATAGAAATTGCTCGGAGCCCCACGCATTCTTTTTAAATTATTTCATGAAATTCTGAGATTCTGACTCTGACTCTGAGACTCTGACTCTGAAATTCATGAAATAATAAAAAAAAAATGCGTGGGGCTCCGCACAATTTCTATGTCTAGCCAAGTACAGCTAAGCAGCTGGGGGCTGGAATCCGCAGCGCAGGGATGCCCAAGCTTTCTGGGCACCCCCCGCTGCAAATTGCAGCCCGCAGCCGCCCCAGAAGATGGCGCGTTCATTGAAGCGCCATCCTCTGGCGCTGAACCCCGCTCTTCCAGCGGCCCTGGTGGCGGTAGCACGCTGGGTAATAAAGGGGTTAATACCAGCTTTGTTATACAAGCTGGTATTAAGCCCGAGATTCTTAATGTCAGGCCACGTTTGACCCAGCCACTAAGAATCTCCAATAAAGGGTTAAAAAAACACAACACAGAGAAAAATTTTTATTTGAAATAAAAAGAAAAGCCATTAGGGACTCCATCTTTAATTAAAAAAATCCTCTTCCGTCCGACGTAGTCCAAAACGCGATGTCCTCTCTGCTACATCCCCTGTGCATAAATATAGATGTCTATGCACAGGGAATGAGCAGACTGAGAACAATCTCAGCACTGCTACATCATGTCTGTGAGCAGGCGGGCTCTAGGACCCTGGAGCTGCACAGAGAAGACAGCTGGACTCGGCTCGCAAAGAAACAGCAGTTACTTTGCGAGTTTCCCTGCTATCACTGGCACAGTAGCCGAGTCTAATGCAAACAATGGCAATCCTAGTTTTATCAGCGTTTCTGACAAAACTAGGATTGATATTGATTTGCATTGGACTCGTGCGAGTAATCACTGGGAACTCGCAGAGTACCGAGTCCTGCGAGTCCCTTACTACTCGCCGAGTAACGAGTCCTAGCGAGTAGATTCGCCCATCCCTAAGCACAGGTAAGGAGAAGATGAGGATAGAGTGGCAGAGGTGAGGAGGACAAAGGAAGGAGGAGGAAGCGGTGGGGGAGGATGGAGTGGTAAAGGCAGGGGGAGGACGGAGCGGCAGGGGGAGGACAGAGTGGCAGGGGGAGGACAGAGTGGCAGGGGGAGGACAGAGCGGCGGGGGAGAGGAGGATGGAGGACGAAGCGGCGGGGTGGGGAGGCCGGAGCAGCACAGGCAGGGGGAGGACGGAGGATGGAGTGGCAGAGATGAGGAGGACAAAGGAAGGAGGAGGAAGCGTGGGGGAGGTTGGAGCGGCACAGGCAGGGGGAGGACGGAGCACAGAGCGGCAGGGGGGAGGAGGACAGAGGACAAAGTGGCGGGTGGGGAGGATGGAGCAGCACAGGCAGGGGGAGGACGGAGGATGGAGTGGCGGTGGGGAGGAGGACAAAGGAAGGAGGAGGAAGTAGTGGGGTGGGGGAGGATGGAGCGGCACAGACAGGGGGGGATGGAGCACTGAGCGGCGGGGGGTAGGAGGTCGGAGGACGAAGCGGCGGGGTGGGGAAGGCCAGAGCAGCATGGAGTGGCGGAAGGGAGGAGGATAAAGGAAGGAGGAGGAAGCGGTGGGGTGGGGCAGGATGGAGCAGCACAGGCAGGGGGAGGACGGAGTATGGAGTGGCGGTGGGGAGGAGAACAAAGGAAGGAGGAGGGAGCAATGGGGTGGGGGAGGATGGAGCGGCACAGGCAGGGGGAGGATGGAGCACAGAGCGGCAGGGGGGAGGAGGACAGAGGACAAAGCGGTGGGTAGGGGAGGATGGAGCAGCACAGGCAGGGGGAGGACTGAGGATGGAGTGGCAGAGGGCAGGAGGACAAAGGAAGGAGGAGGTAGCGGTGGGGTGGGGGAGGATGGAGCGGCACAGACAGGGGGAGGACGGAGCACAGAACGTCAGGGGGGAGGAGGACAGAGGACAAAGCGGCAGATGGGGGAGGATGGAGCAGCACAGGCAGGGGGAGGACGGAGAATGGAGTGGCAGAGGGGAGGAGGACAAAGGATGGAGGAGGAAGTAGTGGGGGGGATGATGGAGTGGCCCAGACAGGGGGAGAATGGAGCACAGAGTGGCGAGGGGAAGAGGACAGAGGACGAAGCGGCGGAGTGGGGAAGGTCAGAGCAGCACAGGCAGGGGGAGGACGGAGGATGGAGTGGCGGGGGAGGAGGATAAAGGAAGGAGGAGGAAGCGGTGGGGTGGGGGAGGATGGAGCAGCACAGGCAGGGGGAGGATGGAGTGGCGGAGAGGAGGAGGACAAAGGAAGGAGGAGGAAGCGGTGGAGGAGTATGGAGCAGCACAGGCAGCAGTGTGGTGGGCAGAGTGGTCAACGCAGCAGCGCGGTGGTCAGGTGGCAGGGGGCAGGATGGAGCGAGCAGGGGAAGGATGGAGCCAGCGAAGCAGGATGGTGATGGGGATGGAGGGGCAGGTGGAGCCGGCAGGTCAGGCTGATGGTGGGGGGGGCAAGATGTTGGGGAGGGGACAGGATGGTGGTGGGGGTGCAGGATGGAGCGGCACAGGCAGGGGGAGAACAGAGCGGCAGGGAGAGGATGAAGCACAGAGTGGTGGAGGGGTGGAGGACAGGATGAAGCGGCGGGGTGGGGGAGGATGGAGCAGCACAGGCAGGGGAGGACGGAGGATAGAGTGGTAGAGGTGAGGAGGACAAAGGAAGGAGGAGGAAGCGGTGGGGTGGGGGAGGATGGAGTGGCACAGGCAGGGGGAGGATGGAGCGGCAGGGGGAGGACGAAGCACAGAGCGGGGGGGGGAGGATGTGGGATGAAGCGGCGGGGTGGGGGAGGACGGAGAAGCACATGCAGGGAGGACGGAGGATGTTGTGGCAGAGGTGAGGAGGACAAAGGAAGGAGGAGGAAGCGGGGGAGAGGATGGAGCAGCACAGGCAGGGGGAGGACGGAGTGGCAGGGGGAGGACAGAGTGGCAGGGTAAGGACAGAGCGGCAGGGGGAGGACAGAGCAGCAGGGGAAGGACAGAGAAGCAGGGGAAGGACAGAGCGGCAGGGGGAGGACAGAGCGGCAGGGGGAGGAAAGAGCACAGAGCGGTGGGGGAGAGGAGGATGGAGGACGAAGCAGCGGGGTGGGGGAGGCTGGAGCAGCACAGGTAAGGAGAAGACGAGGATAGAGTGGCGGAGGTGAGGAGGACAAAGGAAGGAGGAGGAAGCGGTGGGGGAGGATGGAGCGGTACAGGCAGGGGGAGGACGGAGCGGCAGGAGGAGGACAGAGTGGCAGGGGGAGGACAGAGTGGCAGGGGGAGGACAGAGCGGCAGGGGGAGGACAGAGCGGCGGGGGAGGATGCGGACGAAGGGCGGTGGGGAGGGAGCGCACACAGGAGAGGAGGATGGAGGGCAGAGGGAGGAGACAAGGAGGGAGGAAGGTGGGGGAATGGGCGGCAGCAGACGAGCACAGGCGAGGGGGAGGAGGACGGGAAATTGGGAGTGGCAGACAGAGGAGCGGGAGGATGCAAAGGAAAGGAGGGGGAGAGAGCGGTGGGGGAGGATGGAGCGGCACAGGCAGGGGGAGGACGGAGCACAGAGCGGCAGGGGGGAGGAGGACAGAGGACAGAAGGGTGGCGGGTGGGGAGGATGGAGCAGCAGCGGGGGAAGCGGAGATGAGTGGAGGTGGGGAGGAGGCAAAGAAGAGGAGGAAGTAGTGGGTGGGGAGGATGGAGCGCACAGACAGGGGGGAGGAGCAGAGCGGCGGGGTAGGAGGTCGGAGCACGAAGCGGCGGGGTGGGGAGGCAGAGCGATGGATGCGGAATGGGGGAGGATGAGGAGGCAGCGGGGGAGTGGGAGGAGGAGGGCAGAAGTGGAGGCGAGAGAGGGGGAGGAGACCACAAGGAAGGAGGAAGAGGAAGCGGTGGGGGGATGGATGGTGCAGAGAGGAACAGGAGACAAGGAGGGAGAAGGGGAGACGTGCAGCAACAGAGCGGAGGAGGGAGGAGGACAGGAGGAACAAAGCGGCGGGATAGGGGAGGATGGAGCAGCACAGGCAGGGGGAGACGGAGAATGGAGTGGCAGAGGGGAGGAGGACAAAGGAAGGAGGAGAGAAGTAGTGGGGGGGAGGATGGAGTGGCACAGACAGGGGGAGAATGGAGCACAGAGTGGCGAGGGGGAAGAGGACGGAGGACGAAGCGGCGGAGTGGGGAAGGCCAGAGCAGCACAGGCAGGGGGAGGACGGAGGATGGAGTGGCGGGGGGAGGCCCGGGGACTTGTCAATTTTAGTGATTTTTAGACAATGCGTACTTCCTGCTGTATTAAGCAGGTGACATTTAATTGAGAGTTTTTGTTATCACTGATCATATTGTCTGTCATGGGATTTTCTTGTGTAAATATTGTTGAAAGAAAGACATTTAGCATATTGGCTTTTTCCTCATCCTCATCCAGCATTTCACCCAGACTATTTTTTAAGGGGCCAACACAATCATTTTTTAGTTTCTTACTATGTATGTAGTTAAAAAATATTTTGGGATTATTTTTACTTTCTCTGGCAATGAGTCTCTCTGTCTCAATCTTTGCTGCCTTGATTTGCTTTTGCAAATGTTATTTGTTATTCTGTATTTATTTAATGCATCATCACTACCTACTTGTTTTAATTCCCTAAATGCTTTCTTTTTGTCACTTATTGCACCCCTTACACCCTTATTTAGCCATAGTGGTTTCCTCCTATTTCTAGCATGCTTATTCCCATAGGGTATATATTGTGCACAGGCCCTATTTAGGTTGCTAATAAACGTCTCCCATTTGCTTTGTGTACTTTTGTGTCTCAGGACATCATCCCAGTTTATTGCACTAAGATCATCTCTCAACTGTTGGAACTTTGCCTTCCTGAAGTTTAGTGTCCTTGTAGCCCCTCTACTACACATCTTATTAAAGGACACTTGAAAACGTATTATAAACGTATTATTTTGTGATCACTATTACCCAAGTAACCTCCGACCCGTATAATTCATATGCAGTTTGGCCTGCTGGTTAATATTAGGTCCATCAGTGCCCCCCTTCTTGTTGGGTCCTGAACCAGTTGTGAAAGGTAATTGTCTCTCATAGTTGTCAAAAACCTATTACCTTTGCTAGAACTGCAGGTTTCTGTTCCCCAATGTATTTCAAGGTAGTTGAAGTCCCCCATAATAATGACTTCACGCTGAGTTGCTGCTTCATCTATTTGCTTCATGAGGGTATTCTCCTCCACTTCCATTATTGTTGGGGACTTATAACAAACCCCTATCAGTAATTTATTATTTTTTCCCTCTCCTCTTATCTCCACCCACAGAAACTCTACATTTTCATTAGATTCACCTATATTATCACACCGGATGGGTTTTAAGCATGATTTTACGTATAAACATACACCTCCCCCTCGCTTATTTGTACGGTCATTTCTGAACAGACTATATCCCTGTAAATTAACAGCCCAGTCCTGGCTCTCGTCCAGCCATGTCTCCGATATCCCCACATGTCATAATTATTTTCCAACAAAATCAATTCTAATTCCTCCATTTTGTTGGTGAGGCTTCTGGCATTAGTGTACATGCACTTTATACATCTCTCTTTACCTCTGTTCCTTCCTACTATATTGATGTTCTAACCCCACCCCCCATGCCACCCCCAGTTTTATTACTTGTGCCCAGGTTACTATTTACACTATCTTCCCCTCCTGTACAATGAATACCCTCCCCCCCCAATCCCTAGTTTAAACACTCCTCCAACCTTCTAGCCATTTTCTCCCCCAGTACAGCTGCACCCTCCCCATTGAAGTGCAGCCCGTCCCTAGCATAGAATCTGTAGCCAACAGAGAAGAAGGCCCAGTTCAGATCCAAGACTTCTCCACCCTTCTGCAGGGAAACGTAGAGTTGTTGTCATTAGAGAAAGGTTACCAGCAGCAGTTTATCTGTTACAAGCAATTTCTATGAGTTGTTTGACTGTTTTTTTAGATTAGCTTCTACAACACTAGAAGAAAGGACAAGTCTGACACATAGTCAATGCCTAGAAAGGATGGTGCAGGAGTATCTACAACTCAATATCGATGTCATGACTGGAATTGAACCCTTGTGCATTTTGAGCTTTAAAAATGGAAACGTGGCCTGAGCTCGCCACTTATGCCTTGGCGATTTTGTTGTGCCTGGCAGCCACCATTCTCTCAGATCGTGCCTTTAGCGCTGTTGGTGGAGTGCTGACAGATAAGCATATACTGCTGCCGAAAGTGTAGATCTCCTAACATTTATTGACCCTCCCCAAGGCCGTGGGGACTTGGTACACGGGCTGTTACTGTAAGGGGATGACACAGGTGACCTGCCCGGGCCATGGCCCTGGTGGTCGCTCAAAAAAGATGGGGAATAAAAATAAAAGAAAAAGAATAAAGTCTTGTGACACCACCTACGGTACCTGGTGATGGCACCAGCACTGCTGGCAGACCTCTGGGGATGATTGGTAGGCAGCCAGATAATGTTGCTCCCCGCAGGGAAATTTGCACAGGGAAGGGGCTCGGCAACTGGGCCGCAGCTACTGTCTCTGGGCTGAACAGGACCATGGTTGAAATAATGGACACATTCGCTCGGAGTCGTTTGCGTACCTTTACTGTTGTTATTGCAGGCACTGTCCAGGGTACACTCCAGGAGGCCGGGAAGCACTTCAGGATTTCCACAGTGAGTGATTTGTAAGGCCTCCTTGTCTCTTTTCCCTTGGTGAAGCCTGTGGCCTGTGTAGAACTAGGCCTGGCCTCTTCTGTGTCTCTCTCTCACCGTATAGTAGTGTTGAGAATGTTTTTGTGGGCTACCGCTATGACTTCACCTTTGGCTCCTGGCTCTCAGGTTGGTTGCGCAACAGAGATGTCCTGGAGACTGGAGTCTCCAGGTGAACCGGTGTTTTCTGCTGGGCTTGATGCTCTCCTGCAGACTCGGACTCCGGAGTCCGGGTTGCTTCCTGGGGTGAACCAGTATGGCTCCTCTGCCCCCAATCTGCTCTTTAACTTGTCTTTTGCCTTGCCTATGATTCACCCAGGGGTCTATGGGAACTCAGTACCCGTACGTTGTTCTGGGGGATGCTGTCTAGGTGGCTGGCCCTGGTAGTCAATTGTAAATTAGAAAAAAAAAAGGGAATAAATGTCTCGTGACGCCACCTGTGGTTTCTGGTGATGGCACCAGCACTGGCTGTGGGCCTCTGGGGATGAAGGATGGGCAGCTGGATTGTATAGCTCCCCACAGGCGAAGCAGAGTCACCGGGGTGGTGATGAGGTGACAAGGATTTGCACAGGGAGGTGGATAGGCAGCCAGGCTGCTACAGTCTCTGAGCTGGACAGGGTCAGGGTTGGAGAAATGGACACACACATTGGAAGTTGTTTCTGTACCTTTACTGGTGGTATTGAAGATACTGTCCTGGGCACACTCCGGTGATCAGGAAACACTTCTGGATATCCACAGTGAGTATAAGGCTCCTTGTTGCTTTTCACTTGGTGAAGCCTCTGACCCGTGTGTAACTAGGCCTGACATCCTCTGTATCTCTGTCACCTGTGTTATGTGGTGGGAAACCTCTGTGTTGACTACCGCTATCACTTCTCCTGCAATGCCTGGCTCCCTTCTTGGTTGATGTACAGATGTCCGGGAGACTTGAGTCTCCTCGGTGAACCAGTGTTTCTGCTGAGCTAGATGCTCTCCTGCAAACTCTGACTCCAGTGTCCAGGTTGCTTTCTGGGGTGAACAGGTACGGCTCCTCGGTCCCCAGTCTGCTGTTACTTCGCTCCTTCTGTATGATGTTTTCCACATGATTTTTCTCACCTCTTGAATTAATTGTGTGGAATCTCTTAGGTAGCTCCTCATCTTAAAAACATGTGGTATCATGAGCCTATCAGTATATTCAGCTAGATTGGCCGTTAGTGACCCAATGCCTGAAATG
>JARQOC010000009.1:121756087-121775113 GCA_033576535.1 Allobates femoralis
GCCCACATATATCTTCTGGCAACCGCACGTGGCATAGTAGACCACGTGCGTGCTGCCACAAGTGATGTATTGATTGATTGTGAAGGTCCGACTGCCATCGCTCGATGCGAACTGAGAACCGCGAACAAAATTGGCGCACGCTAAGCAATCGCCACATGGGAAGAAGCCCTTGAGGGGAGGGCCTGCCCCAAAGATCCTCGGGACTACTGGCACATAATGGCTCTGAACTAGTAAATCTTTTAAGTTCTGGGATCTCCGAGGGGTCATTTGTGGACCACCAGATAGTTCGCCCCTCAATGATGGCTCGGACATGAGAACTGGCCAGTGTCTCACCAGGACCTTCCTCATTGTCTCCCACTGGTCGTTATGGGTGGAGATAAACCTTATAACCCCAAAATCATCCTTCTTTCTATTTCTATCAGAAGGGAGGAGGAGATCATCACGTCTTGATTTCTTGGCCCTATTATAGCCATTCTTGATGCATCTCCGACTGTACCCCCGCTCCTGGAACCTCACTCCTAGGTCAATTGCCTGTGTCCGAAAATTGGCTTCAGTGGAGCAGATCCGCTTCATCCTTAAAAATTGTCCAACCGGGATGGCACGTATAGTAGATGGAGCATGGGCGGATGAAGCGTGCAATAATGCATTCACCGAAGTGTCTTTACGGAAGACATCAGTTTGTAAACAGCCTTGTCCATCCACATTTATCTTAATATCTAGGAAATCAATTGATTCCCGACTATATTTGTGGGTGAGTTTGATATTCAATGTATTTTGATTTAAAGATAACATAAATTGATCAAGTTGCTCCGCCGTGCCCTGCCACACAATCAGTAGGTCATCGATATAGCGCATCCAGCACTGTACATGGGCGTAGTGCAGAGAGGAGGGAAAGGGAATCGAATCGAAAAGAAAAAGATGCCTTACAGGTAGTTAATTTATCAGATCGCCTTCTGTCCAAAGTGCAAATAGATGTACTATCGAAAGGATTGACTTTCGTACCCACTAATAATTTTAATTTTTTTGTAGCATTAAAGGATATGCACTTGTTTGCACGAAAACTGCTACTAAGAAAACTGCACTTTAGAGACAGACAAGGCGTGATGAATGCTACCGAGGAACAAGCTTTAGTGGATTTGGAGGAGTTGGAGGAGGAGATTCCCCCTGATGGGTCCGGTAAGTTCCCTGAGACAATTCGTCCAAGATCTAATGGTGGGGTTACACGTCCCGATATCGGCGCGATATCGGAGGCAACGCCGCGGGAGCGCGCATTTTTTGAGCGCTTTTCCCGATATCGCATCGCCGGTTTACACGCTGCGATATCGGGAAACAACGTCCCTCCGATGTGTACGCCCACCAACCCAGTAACGACCATTTAACATGGGAGTTAATGGGTGAGGTGCGAGTACGCATCGGAGTTGGGCTGTCACACGCAGCGATCCTGCTACAACGGCCATCCGATATCGGGGAGTTGAATAGCTCTGCTATTCAACTCCGATATCGTTTTGGCATCGTTCCAGGATCGCGTTGTACGCTCAAACCGTACAACGCGTGCCCGATATCGGCTCCAACTCGCGACCCACGTGACTTTTTGTCGGAGTTGGGTCGGAGTTGGACGCCGATATCGCGGCGTGTAAACCCACCATCAGACTTTTCCCCCCCTGTCCGCGTGTCCTGCTATAGACGTATTCACTAAGCTTGTCATAGAGGATTTCAAGAAGATTAAGACAAGACGTACTAATGATAACCTGACTAGTCATCAAAGACAAGCTATTAAAGAACTACAATCCTATAAGGATGTAGTTATAAAATCAGCGGACAAGGGGGGAAACGTCGTGATCTGGCCGTGTAACAAATATGAAAAAGAGGCTTATCGACAGCTCAAGGATAGGTCTACGTATACCAAATTAGATTCTAACCCACTAAAAGATTACTCTGATGAACTTCAGAGAATCTTGGTGAGTGCTTTTGAGGAGGGGATCATCACTAAGAAAATTCTTGATGGTCTGACTGTGCCCTCGCCTAAGGTCGCCACTCTATATTTACTTCCGAAAATCCACAAGGATCCCGTCAACCCACCGGGGCATCCGATCGTGTCTGGCATCGGGGGTCTTTGTGACCCCGTATGCAAATTTATAGATTACTATTTAAAACCCTTAGTGGAAACGTTACCATCTTATATCAAAGACACGACTGACGCCCTTAAACGGATTGACGGGATCTTTTTGGAATCAGACATGTTTATTGTAACGGCGGATGTGGAGTCCCTCTACACCTGCATTGACCACGATGCAGGTGTGGAGGCGGTCCGCTTCTTCCTTGAATGTTCCAACCGGGATGGCCATATGTGTGAGTTGATACTAGAGTTGCTCCGCTTTGTCCTGTCACACAACTTTTTTACATTTAAAGATTAATTCTATCTACAGAAGCGCGGCACTGCAATGGGCACGGCCTGCGCGCCTTCGTACGCAAACCTGTTCCTGGGATACTGGGAGCGGGGTATCTTTGCGTGCGGGGGCGGGCAGGCTGTCGCCCATGTGCAGTGCTGGATGCGCTATATCGATGACCTACTGATTGTGTGGCAGGGCACGGCGGAGCAACTTGATCAATTTATGTTATCTTTAAATCAAAATACATTGAATATCAAACTCACCCACAAATATAGTCGGGAATCAATTGATTTCCTAGATATTAAGATAAATGTGGATGGACAAGGCTGTTTACAAACTGATGTCTTCCGTAAAGACACTTCGGTGAATGCGTTATTGCACGCTTCATCCGCCCATGCTCCATCTACTATACGTGCCATCCCGGTTGGACAATTTTTAAGGATGAAGCGGATCTGCTCCACTGAAGCCAATTTTCGGACACAGGCAATTGACCTAGGAGTGAGGTTCCGGGAGCAGGGGTTCAGTCGGAGATGCATCAAGAATGGCTATAATAGGGCCAAGAAATCAAGACGTGATGATCTCCTCCTAACTTCTGAAAGAAATAGAAAGAAGGATGATTTTGGGGTTATAAGGTTTATCTCCACCCATAACGACCAGTGGGAGACAATGAGGAAGGTCCTGGTGAGACACTGGCCAGTTCTCATGTCCGAGCCATCATTGAGGGGCGAACTATCTGGTGGTCCACAAATGACCCCTCGGATATCCCAGAACTTAAAAGATTTACTAGTTCAGAGCCATTATGTGCCAGTAGTTCCGAGGATCTTTGGGGCAGGCCCTCCCCTCAAGGGCTTCTTCCCATGTGGCGATTGCTTAGCGTGCGCCAATTTTGTTCGCGGTTCTCAGTTCGCATCGAGCGATGGCAGTCGGACCTTCACAATCAATCAATACATCACTTGTGGCAGCACGCACGTGGTCTACTATGCCACGTGCGGTTGCCAGAAGATATATGTGGGCCTGACGTCACGCGAACTGCGGGTGAGGATTGGCGAACATGTTAGGGAAATTGGTGGCGCTAAAAAAATCAAGGACATCACCAAATTGAAAACCCTACCACGTCACTTTCGTAGATTTCATGACTGTAATACAAAAAGTCTACGAGTGATGGGTATAGATATGATACATGGGGGTATTAGAGGAGGTGATTTCAAAAAGCTACTCGCCCAAAGGGAACTTAAATGGATTGTGATGTTGGATACGGTGTCTCCAAAAGGCCTTAATGAGTCCATCAGTTTTTCTCCGTATTTATAGATATGATTCTTGATCTTAGTTATGTATCCTGATAGGATCCTTGACTGGTTCCACCACTTGTCCCGTTTCTAATGATAGTGAGGATATAAGTTTTATCCCTTTCCCCTTTTCTCTTGTGCTAGCAACAGCTGTTGTGCTTGTTTTTATTAATAATTTTTATTCACTTGGGCCCTTTTTTTTTTTTTTTTTTTTTTTCTCTACAGTGACAGCTCTGTATGTCCCAAGGAAAGAACCAGATGTGCACAGGGACTGACTGCGTGGGATGAATATAAGCATTAATTTCCCCACTATGTATTATTAATGAACTCGCTATTGTACTATTCTTTATAATCAATGTGCATGATTCAGGCCATCGCGCTCTCAGTGCGCATGCCTACGTTCCCGCACTGCCCGGTCATCATGACGACGCTCTACACACCTAGCCAGCGCATCACCGCCGCATGGATGTAATTTCCGGCGGCGACGATGACGCGGCAGGCTGAGCGCCGGACGTGACGTATCGGGCCGGTTAGCACGGACGCATGCGCCGCTTCCGGGAGCGCGATGCGAGTACACCGATTCAGGTGTGGTATGGGCTATATAAGAGCGTCACTGTGGAGGCCCCGGTACTCCCACTGACGAAGCACTGAAATGTAAATAAGCGATACGTGCGTTTGGGGTCCGGCACAAGGGGGAATCCCTCCTCTCTGCACTACGCACTTTTTTCACTAGGTGCGCTGTTATCACCTGCCATTTGGATGCACTTTACCTTTGTAAGGCAATCTAAGCTTTGTCTCTTGTCATTGCAGTGTGTGGGTTAAACCAATGTATTGTTGTTGAAATGGTTATATATACTAAAAAACCAATGTGTTATATCCTACCCTGCATGCATTGATATGTAATACTGCCTGTCATCTTGTTATCACTTGTAAAGTCCTGTTTGGCTTTCAAATAATCATGTACCAGTGATCTCTGCTGTGCAATTTTAAAGATCACCTCTATATACTGTCTGTTTTTCCTCCAATAAATAAGTAAATTTTGATAAGCAAACAAGCTCATATGTTTCTCCTGTTTGTATATATACATTTCTAGGGTGGCTACAGGTAACTTACTGGTTGCAGTGAAATCATGGAGAGATTATTCCATTTGTACACAGCAACAAGATAGAACCTTATCTCCATGATTTCACTGCAACCAGTAAGTTACCTGTAGCCACCCTAGAAATGTAGCCGCGTGTAAAGGTACCCTTAATGTGGGAAGCAGAATAACCAGGGAGTTTGCCCCAGGAAAGGAATTGGGTACCGGAGCCCGCACCTGTGAGTTCCTTCAAGGCTCACAGAAATCCGATGACCGGAGGTATCTTTAGATACGACCCTGACTCCCAAAGAACCCACCAGAGGGGAATCAGACCCATGGTAGGCGACCGCGGTAATCACTGAGAAGGTTCACCCGATGGGTACAAGGGAGAAAAAGACAAGGTACAGCAGGAGGCCTGATTCTATCTTCACGAGGTCAGACTTCACGGCCATTGGGAGGCAAGGGAAAGAAGGAACAGGAACGGCACACAGTGAGGGATCCATCTACCAACTATAGAATCCACTTGCAGCACCCGTAGCCATTTGTCGCTGTAACATCTTACGGCATCTTACGGCATCTGCTGCATCTTTCCTTGCACAAACTGATTCCTTCCACAGAATTGCTGCCCCAGTGGTCCAGTCCTGCTGGCGGAGGACTACACCATCATTGCCGCCATACCATCGACCACCGGAGGACTGTAACAGCGCTGGTGAGCATCACCAGGTACTGCAGGTGGTGTCACAAACTTATATACTTCATTTTCTTTATTTTAACCTTTGACTACCAGGGCCACAGCCTCGGGCAGCCACCCGTGACATCCCAGATTGAGCCTGAGAGCTGAGTACCCAGCCCTGGGTACGTCATTGCAATTTACTACAGATTGTTCCTGTGATGACCATCCGCTGTGAGGCTGAGCTGCTGGTAAGGCAGCACCCCGAGAAACCCCGAGACCCCTAACCCCTATACAGAGATCTGGAATTACAGCGGAGTCCAGGGGATAGCTGCCTATTATGAGCATGCAGAGCAGGAAGGTCGCCAGGGGGAAAATCAAGACCCGAAAAACGAAGTCAGAAGTCAGAGTCAAAACCGAGAGGGCAACGAAGGTACAAAATCATCAGGCAGTAGCAGAGTCGAAAATCCAGGCAAGGATCAAGGGCAAAAACCAAGAGGACAGCTGAGGTACAAAATCGACAGGCTGAAGCAGAGTCAGAAATCCAGGCCAAGGTCAGAGACAAAACTAAACACACACCTTGTATCACTGGGGAACCAAAACTATATCTGGCGGCCTGCAAAGACAGGCTCCAATGTATTTGAAGGGCGCTGTTACCTCCCATAGGCTGGAGCTCACAGCCTGATGATCTCATCCGGACCGCCGCTAGAACCAGGCCAGATGGTGATGCACGACTGGCTCCACCCACCCCACTTCTGACAGAAGAACGAAGGCTGCACCTAACAGACACCTCTGCAGGGCCCACTCCTCTGTGACCAACACCACCCAAAGGAGAAACACGGCAGCGCTCAGCGACAGAGGCAGGCGTCGCAGGAGCAGGTCCATGTGAGGACAAGGCCCTCCTATCACCGGCGCCATCAGCCGAAGGAATCCGGCTCCTCCCAGCGGCCGAGGCAGGAACACCAGCCACCGAGTCCAATGGTGATGTGACAGTTCCCTCTGTTGTTCCCTCTGCGTGTTGCCATTGGTGCAGAAAATAAAATGCTTGATAACAAAAAAAAGGCCTTACCTACTGGACCAAGTAAGGCATAAAAAGCACCAGATACAAATGGGATTTGAAACAATAAAACAATGTGGCAAATCCCACTACTGTGTTGACACAGGTCCTAGAGTATGTAGGGTACACCTCTTTCCAAAGCCTACATACTCATGTGCGTGATAAGCGTTTGAGGGGTCACATTTACATTTAAGTGGACAATATTAATGACAACCTACGTATTTGCTGCATTAATGCAGACATTCAATGTTCGTAGCATTACACTACATTACTGACCCCATGTATACCAACCGCCAAAACAAACAATGGGTTGCACACTACTCATTTACCTTCTATGTGAATGAACCCAAACATTTGGTGCTGGATGGGAACACAATTATATAGCCATGTTGGTGTTATTTCCATAGCAAAACAACTTTTGCCACAACTAGGGTAGCATGGGATGTATCATATGTGTACATATGTGGGATAACCTGTTTGGTTAGTTATGTGGCCTAAACAGGTGACACACAGGTTTGCAGTCTCCAAACTACATCACTAGACAGATTTACGCATACATGAGACCGAAAAATCAAACATGATATTGTTGTAAAAAAATATATTTATTTTCCAAACACAAAAACAAAAATAAACACATACTGTGTCACAAACTTTGTGAACAAAACCAAAACACCAAAAAAAAACAAAAAATCATTAGTACTCTCTATCCACATAGGTGTAATGATCTACTGGTTCAGATGTGGTTGGATTCCCCGAGTCCCCATAGCCCCTCCCAGTGGCCCTACTTTGGGGGTGGGGGTGTCTGGGGCCCCTGGACAAATCAGAATTTTGTCCAGGACCATGCAATGGTGGCCGAGGACCCTATGACCCTGGTGCCTGCCCAGTGGTGATGGCAATATAGGCCAGTGGCATCATAGCCTCGTCCATGGCCACCTCCATGGCACGAAAGATGATCTGCTCACAAAGAGGCCGCTGCTGTGGTGTCATCTGGACCACCCGCTCATTCACTAGGTGCCCAATCCCAGTATTCGGCTGGTTTTTGGTGTGGAGCAGCACCCGCTTTGCCCACACTCCCAGCTCAGTATTGGGTGGCGTCAGAGGGCGACGGCGACGCACCCTTGAACTGGGACCTGGTTGCTGGTCCAGCAAACTGGGACTAGGCACAGCCTCCCCCAAAGATGTTGGTGAAGGAGGATCCAGAGCGGTTGACCCCTCCAGCGTAGCCTCTTCTTCCTGATTGAGAGTAAAACAAAAAAAATAACTAGACATGTTCCAGAACAAGTCTATTTGGCAGCACAGATGTACAGCAACTGCGACAGACCCAATACCTTCTATTCAATGCACACAAACCTTTCTAAGCTACCAGCTAATAAATGACAGAGGGAAAAATGTCCACCCTACTTACCTGAGGGGACAACAGCTCAAGTGATGTGTGTTACAACCAAACAACCGGACAACAGAGGAGCCAAATGTGTGACCCATCACCAACAGACCCAGAGTATTGGTGCAACACCCCCAGGATAGTGGCAGAGGGAAAGTACCAACACACCATGTGCTAAAGCACACCAAGGGATGCAGACACACTTGAAAAGTCACATAACCTAGCTCCTGTGACGGAGCGGTGGCTTGGGATGTGGCCCTGGGGTCAGCAAACTCCCTGGCACACTGTAAACCTTGTGGAACCTCCTTGTCCAGAGTGAAAGTGAGGAGGTCCTAGTACCACAGTTGTAGCACATGTACCTCCTCACTTCCCATCCCAGAACACTGGGAAATCTGGACCCAGTTGTGTTCCTTTCAGAATATGGTGAGCAGGTGTTTGATCTTAATCTTGACTCTCACCTTGTCCCACCTCTCACCAGGGTTGTGCTCCTGGGCGAGGGCGACAAATTGGCCATAGGCCACATCCTTCACCTGATTGTTTTTATAATCCGGTGCTGGCACTCGCCACAGGCATTTGTGCTCCTGGTACATGTTCAGTAATGCCCGGATAAAATCCTGATTGTCCGCCATCTGCAACATAAGCACAAAGCACATCAAAAACCACACATACATGTATCTATACTTACATAATGTACCCAGATTAATGGACACATGAGTGCAACTGGTCAATAATATGACATAATTTGGGCCAAACATTGACGTGCAGCTTGACATTGGTCAATGTCAATAACTAACATAACCATGACCAAAAAAAAAAACCCATGTAGTTTAATGAATGTCTCCAACAACCAATATTAAACTTGTGTTTGGGTAGGCATACATGTATTAGCAAAGGCACTATGTGTCAACAGCACTACAGTTGTATGCCACTCTGATTTGTTGTATGGCAACAGTACAGGTTTAGCGCTTGTTTGCTGCATAATGTAGACAAAGCGCACCACAGTACATGAGGCCATTCTAATGTGTTCACCCACATGAAGTTCCACAAATGGAATTGAAGGGCCCAACATGCCTACAGCAACCAGAACTCCTACAGTCATACATAGCCAACATTATTCTATATAAAATTTTCAATAGCCAAGTAGGTGTTGGCAGGATCAAAACACACAGACATGTGGAGTTGGTGAAGGCATGGAGAGTGCTATACTTACCGTCTGACCAGCAGAGTGTGCTTGAAGAGACGCTACAAAGATGTTGCATATGGCTCTGCAACACACAAGTGCTTTCAACACTGCCCATTTTAAATGGACCATCAACCAATCACAACGCACCTGAGTGAGCCAATACTATGCTTCGGGCGTGGCAATGCCGAGGCGGGTGCGTTAATTAGATGACGCCAGTGTGCTGTGATTGGGTGCGTCACAAAAAGAAATACACAACGCAAGTGTGTGCTCAAGACTGCTCGCCAGAGTCTTTGGGTAAGTAGTGGGGGACATACGTCACATCTACGATGCTTGAGTGTGTTTGATTGTGAGGCTTCTCATTGCCCATACATATATACTGTCTGGATAACTAGAAATACGACTACATCTGTGTGCAGGCCTACACTTCAGATGTGGGACCTTGTGTTAACTTAGCCAAAATACTGTATGCATGTCAAGAAAATGGTGCATGTGCCATACTCATTGTGCTTACATGTTGCCCTTTATATAGTGCAATGTGTATACAAGTAGGGTGAATGATGTGGTGTGGGCAACTTTTTCTATCATGCTTAATGTATCCGGACTTTGCCACACGAAATGGAGGCGTAGTGTTGATGGGCCACCTTGACTGTGTTAGCATTATTGTGCATGTTGTGAGACAGTGCGGGGGATCATATGCGAGGGGCGCTATGTCTCCCCCAGAATGCATGTGGCACCCTGTGCCAGGTCACCACAGACTCCCTTGGGACATGGAAGCATGTTACACAGCGAGTAACCCCACTAACACACAACACCTTTCACCCCAGGCCTGTAGGGGGAGCTCCACTGGTTGCCTTAAGCCAGTTCCCCCTATAAATACAGGTTCTGGAGGGAAAACACCAGAGTGTGCAGTCACTACAGAACTGTGAAGAGCTGAGTGAGCTGAGCTGGTACTGGAGTCGTGCTAGGCCCATACCAGCAACCACGTGAGACAGTGGTAGACCCGCAGAGTAGGGGCCGCAGGCAGAGGAGAAAACGTACTACAAGAAGGGGGCAGAGGAGTGATACCGACTCTCCCCATCAGAGTTCCGGTCACTGGGTCTGAGCTACAGGGACATAGAGAATAGGCCTTGCAGAGAAAGAAGCGCTACAAGATTTAGCTTCCAGTACACCCGAAGCACCACCAAATGAGAGCCCGGAGTCAAGGCCTTGACAGGAATCCCATATATGCCCTCAGTGCAGCAAACCCGGGTGTGGAGAGTCACACAGATAGAGAAGTAATGGTCTGGTCGGGTTCCAAGCCTGCCAGATGCTGACAGAAAAACTGAAACAAGGAGGCCTACAACCCTACGCGCTGTGGAAATCCTGAAGTGTGTCCCTCACCTCCGGTCGAGTGTACCAGTACAGAACACCAGTATAGGTACCAAAAGACTTTATGTGTACATGTCCCTCCTTCCATCTGCACCACACCGACCGTGCTACCCTATTACCCTCACTGAATAGGACCTGTGCACAATATATACCCTATGGGAATAAGCATGCTAAAAATAGGAGGAAACCACTATGGCTAAATAAAGCGGTAAGAGGTGCAATAAGTGACAAAAAGAAAGCATTTAGGGAATTAAAGCAAGTAGGTAGTGATGAAGCATTAAATAAATACAGAAAATTAAATAACATCTGTAAAAAGCAAATCGAGGCAGCAAAGATTGAGACAGAGAGACTCATTGCCAGAGAAAGTAAAAATAATCCCAAAATATTTTTTAACTACATAAATAGTAAGAAACTAAAAAATGATGGTGTTGGCCCCTTTAAAAATAGTCTGGGTGAAATGGTGGATGAGGATGAGGAAAACGCCAATATGCTAAATGACTTTTTTTCAACAGTATATACACAAGAAAATCCCATGACAGACAATTTGATCAGTGATAACAAAAATTCTCAATTAAATGTCACCTGCTTAACCCAACAGGAAGTACGGCATCGTCTAAAAATCACTAAAATTGACAAATCCCCGGCCCGGATGGGATACACCCCAGAGGGCTGCAGGAATTAAGTACTGTCATAGATAGACCATTATTTTTAATATTTAAAGATTTCATAATAACAGGGTCTGTACCACAGGACTGGCGTATAGCAAATGTGGTGCCAATATTCAAAAAGGGGACAAAAACTGAACTTGGAAATTATAGGCCAGTAAGCTTAACCTCTACTGTGGGTAAAATCCTAGAGGGTTTTCTAAGAGATGCTATACTGGAGTTTCTGAAGAAAAATAACCTCATGACCCATTATCAACATGGTTTTACGAGGGACCATTCCTGTCAAACTAATCTGATAAGCTTCTATGAAGAAGTAAGTTCTGGATTGGACCAAAGAAATGCAGTGGATGTGGTGTATATGGACTTTTCAAAAGCTTTTGATACGGTGCCACACAAAAGGTTGATACATAAAATGAGAGCAATGGGGATAGGGGAAAATATGTGCAAGTGGGTTAAGAACTGGCTTAGTGATAGGAAACAAGGGGTGGTTATTAATGGAACACACTCAGAATGGGTCACAGTTAACAGTGGGGTACCACAGGGGTCAGTGTTGGGCCTGCTTCTATTTAATATATTTATTTTTGACGTTGTAGGGGGCATACAGAGTAGAATCTCAATATTTGCAGAGACACTAAACTCTGCAGGGTAATCAATACAGAGGAGGACAATTTTATATTACAGGAGGATTTATGTAAATTAGAAGCTTGGGCTGATAAATGGCAAATGAGCTTTAATGGGGATAAATGTAAAGTCATGCACTTGGGCAGAGGAAACAAAAGGTATAATTATGTGCTTAAATGTAAAACACTGGGCAAAACTGTCACTGAAAAAGACCTGGGTGTATGGGTAGATGACAAACCCACATTTAGTGGCAAGCGTCAGGCAGCTGCTGCAAAGGCAAATAAAATAATGGGATGCATTAAAAGAGGCATAGATGCTCATGAGGAGAACATAATTTAATCTCTATACAAGTCACTAGTGCGACCACACTTAGAATACTGTGTACAATTCTGGTCTCCGGTGTATAAGAAAGACATAGCTGAACTAGAGCGGTTTCAGAGAAGAGCGACAAAAGTCATTAGAGGCCTACGGGTCTACAATACCAAGACGTTATTAAACTTGGGGTTATTTAGCTTGGAAAAACGAAGGCTTAGGGGTGATCTTATAATAATGTATAAATATAAGAGGGGACAGTACAGAGAACTTTCTAATGATCTCTTTACTCTTAAACCTGAGACTGGGACAAGGGGGCATCCTCTACGTCTGGAGGAAAGAAGGTTTAATCATAATCACAGACGCGGATTCTTTACTGTAAGAGTAGTGAGACTATGGAACTCTCTGCCACATGATGTTGTAATGAGTGAGTCACTACTAACATTTAAGAAGGGCCTGGATGCCTTTCTTGAAAACTATAATATTACCAGTTATATATACTAGATTCTTTGATAGGGCGTTGATCCAGGGAACTAGTCTGATTGGCATATCTGGAGTCAGGAAGGAATTTTTTTCCCCAATATGGAGCTTAGTGTTGCCACATTGTTTTTTTTTTTGCCTTCCTCTGGATCAACATGTTAGGCTATGGGTTGAAGTTTTCCTTCAACCTTAAAAACTATGTTACTATGTTACTATGGTACAACTTACAGCCCCGGGGACCCCCGCTCGTCCTGTGTGGCCGCCCATAACCCTGGAGGCCCAAGCAGCGCCAGTGTCATCACCGGACCCCTACAGGTGGCGTCACGACAGACACTTTTATTATTTTCTCTCAACCCATCTTTCATCTGCATCCCCCGGGCCCACGGCCTCAGGCACCGCTACCCGTAACTTCCCCCAGAGACCGCGCCTGAGTGATCCGAGTACCCCCAGGGCCTGGGCTGGACATGCGCACTGTCACATATTGAACCCGATATAGGGTGTGAGAGAGAGGGACAGTCCGCTCCCTCCACTCCGGGTCTTGCAGGGTCCCAGAAGGAGACATGGAGTTAAAAGCCTGGTTAGGAGGCAGGGCGGGGTTCCCTATGGACAGCTTTTTGCCTAAGCTGCAGCAGCAGCAGAGATACACTGGAGAGGTCAAGAGTTCCAGGGGGCCATGTGCTATAATAACACGGTCTAGTCCGGGAGGGCTGGGAGCTCGGGGCGACCTATATTGGAAAGCTCACGACCTGAAGGAACTGGGTTACTTTGTGTGTGGACTGTATCCTGTGTTCCTGGCTGCGACCCGGTTTCCGGCAGCTTGTGCCAGCGCTGTGTGTGTATCAGCAATAAAACCGGGTACTGTTTGAACTATTACCGGGCTCAACGTTTTTCCTTCCTTGCAATCCCGGCGCTGCCCCACAATGTGTGAGGGCTAATAACCAGTGTATCACAATTAACAGGGATGTAGTCTGGTTAGGGTGACTCATACAGTGTGTAATGTTGGTTTGACATGTCTGTGTTCATACACCATGCATGTTCATCGTGGTGGGTTTAGTGATTTTGTTGTGGTGTCCTCCAAATGTGGATGTATGTGGGAAAATGTATGATATGAATAATGTGCTAATGTCCTTTCCACACATGATGTTGTCCAATATGTTATTTGTGGTATTGAGAATGTAGAATTGTTATGGTCAGGTACTTAAAGGGAACCTGTCACCTAATCTATGGCCCCTAAACTATCACTACCTGCCCCTACAGACCCTAACTAGCTCCCTAACCATCCCTGCCTGTCCTAATAGGGCTTTATATAAGGTGAATTAAACACTTTAGAAACTTACATTTTTTCCGTCTGTGGGGCATTCCTGTCGGCTCTTGTCTGCAGGGCGGGGTCCCCAGAGCCGCGCTCCCCCCGCCTCACTCCCTTCCTAACGCCCTAATGGGCGGCATTGTGGATTTGAAGAGCGGGGGAGCCCAGTGGAATCATCCCGCCCCGCTCTTCATGACGCGAGACCGGAAACCGCGTCATTTCCGGTCCGCGCATGCCCAGTGCGGCGGGTGAAGCCGACGCGAGTCCCGGCGTCGCTAAGCAACGATCGGGAGCGTCTTCGGAAGGTGAGTATCGGCGGCAATCCCCCTCCCAAAACTGCACATATATACGTGTGTGTAATCCACATGTATATATGGATTACACACACATCTATTATATAATTGCCGTAGCGACTTCCGTCGGAGCTGCGCTGCTTCCGGTGGCTTGGTTAGCGAGTCCGAGCTGCTTCTCCTGGACTCTCCCCGTGGCCGCTACGCGGCCACGGCGACTCCCGAAGCAATGCCCGCAAAGCGGGCATTGCGAGTCGCTGACACCCACTAACCAAGCCACAGAAGCCCATACTACTGTAGTGTACACCGCTATAGTATACTACAGTCCCATGCCCATAAGCGCCATGGGACTGTAGTATACCATCGCGCTGTACTCTACAGCCCCCTGCCGCTCTTACACACTACCCCGCCGCACTAACCAAGCCACAGAAGCCCATACTCCTGTAGTGTACACCGCTATAGTATACTACAGTCCCATGCCCATAAGCGCCATGGGACTGTAGTATACAATCGCGCTGTACACTACAGCCCCCTGCCGCTCTAACGCACTACCCCGCTGCTGCTGTAGTCTGCACCGCTATAGTATACTATAGTACCATGCCCATAAGCGACATGGGACTGTAGTATACCATCGCGTTGTACACTACAGCCTCCTGCCGCTCTTACACACTACCCCGCCGCTGCTCCCCTACACCCTAAGCCCCGTCGGCTAACACCGCCGCACCCCTACACCCTAAGCCCCGACCCGCCGCATCTATGCCCGCCGCTGTCGCTAACACCGCCGCACCCCTACACCCTAAGCCCCGACCCGCCGCATCTATGCCCGCCGCTGTCGCTAACACCGCCGCACCTCTACACCCTAAGCCCCGACCCGCCGCATCTATGCCCGCCGCTGTCGCTAACACCGCCGCACCCCTACACCCTAAGCCCCGACCCGCCGCATCTATGCCCGCCGCTGTCGCTCACACCGCCGCACCCCTACACCCTAAGCCCCGACCCGCCGCATCTATGCCCGCCGCTGTCGCTAACACCGCCGCACCCCTACACCCTAAGCCCCGACCCGCCGCATCTATGCCCGCCGCTGTCGCTAACACTGCCGCACCCCTACACCCTAAGCCCCGACCCGCCGCATCTATGCCCGCCGCTGTCGCTCACACCGCCGCACCCCTACACCCTAAGCCCCGACCCGCCGCATCTATGCCCGCCGCTGTCGCTAACACCGCCGCACCCCTACACCCTAAGCCCCGACCCGCCCCATCTATGCCCGCCGCTGTCGCTAACACCGCCGCACCCCTACACCCTAAGCCCCGACCCGCCCCACCTATGCCCGCCGCTGTCGCTAACACCGCCGCACCCCTACACCCTAAGCCCCGACCCGCCGCATCTATGCCCGCCGCTGTCGCTAACACCGCCGCACCCCTACACCCTAAGCCCCGACCCGCCGCATCTATGCCCGCCGCTGTCGCTAACACCGCCGCACCCCTACACCCTAAGCCCCGACCCGCCGCATCTATGCCCGCCGCTGTCGCTAACACCGCCGCACCCCTACACCCTAAGCCCGACCCGCCGCATCTATGCCCGCCGCTGTCGCTAACACCGCCGCACCCCTACACCCTAAGCCCCGACCCGCCGCACCTATGCCCGCCGCTGTCGCTAACACCGCCGCACCCCTACACCCTAAGCCCATACCCGCCGCACCTATGCCCGCCGCTCTCGCTAACACCGCCGCACCCCTACACCCTAAGCCCTGACCCGCCGATACCCCCTAAGCCCCGCCGCCTATCCCCTAAGGCACCGCCGCCCCTAACCTCCCGCCCCTCTCCCCTGCCCCTCTCGCTAAAGCCCTACACCCTAAGCCCCCGCAGTCCCCTAACCTAACGCCGCTGTCACCTAAGGCCCTACACCTCAAACCCCCGCCGTGCCCTACCTAACGTCCCCGTCGATCACTTACATGACTTCAAGTCATCTGATCGTCCGTCCGATCCACAAGTCCTCCGTCCGGCCAGGCATCCTCTTCCTCCGGCCCCGGGGGTCTTCTGTCTTCTTTCCGCCATCTCCGCCTCTTCGTCCGGCCCCGCGGATCTTCCACCTCCGACGTCCTCTTCGTTCTCATTAACATACAATGGAAGAAAAATCCCCCATTCTATCTCAATCAGATCTGAGGCCCTCTTCTGATTGGTCGATGTATACTGCCCTCAGCCAATCAGAAGAGCCCCTCAAAACTGAGACGCAGTTCTTATTCAGGTCCGACTTTTTTTTTCCCCATTGACATACATTACCGGTGTGTCGGCGATTTTATGGCCGCCCACCTGGTTCTATTTGTTGGCCCTAAAATCGCGGACACACCGCTAATGCATCTCTATGGCCAGTCAGCCCGATTTCGGATTGAACGCCGACCAATCAGAATTCGAGCTCACTGCCCATAGACATGCATTAGCGGTGTGTCCGCGATTTTACGGCCGACAAATAGAACCAGGTGGCCGGCCATAAAATCCCCGACACACCGGTAATGTATGTCAATGGGGAAAAAAAAAGGCGGACCGGAATGAGAACTGCGTCTCACTCTGACTTAAAAAAATAAATAAATTAAATAATAAAATAAATAATTTAAAAACAATTTAAAAATAATAAATAAATCATTAAAAAATAATATATAATTAAATAAAAATAATAATAAAAAAAAAATAAAAAAGGCGGACCTGATTGAGAACTCTGTCTCCGTCTAACTTAAAAAAAAAAAAAAAATTAAATAATAAAAAAAATAATTTAAAAATAATACAAAAATAATAAATAAATCATTAAAAAATAATAAATAATTAAATAAAAATATTAATAAAAAAAAAAAAAAAAGGCGGACCTGAATGAGAACTGTGTCTCCGTCTAACTTAAAAAAAAATAAATAAATTAAATAATAAAAAAAATCATTTAAAAATAATAAAAAAATAATAAATAAATCATTTAAAAATAATAAATAATTAAATTAAAATAATAATAAAAAAATAAATAAAAGGCGGACCTGAATGAGAACTATGTGTCCGTCTCACTTAAAAAAAAAACATTATTTAAATAATAAAAAAAATAATTTAAAAATAATAAAAAAATAATAAATAAATCATTAAAAAATAATAAAAAATTAAATAAAAATAATAATAAAAAAAAAAAAAAAAGGCGGACCTGAATGAGAACTGTGTCTCCGTCTAACTTAAAAAAAATAAATAAATTAAATAATAAAAAAAATCATTTAAAAATAATAAAAAATATATAAATAAATCATTAAAAAATACTAAAAAATTAAATAAAAATAATAATAATAAAAAAAAAAAAAAAAGGCGGACCTGAATGAGAACTGTGTCTCCGTCTAACTTAAAAAGAATAAATAAATTAAATAATAAAAAAAATAATTTAAAAATAATTAAAAATAATAAAAAAATAATCATAATAATTAAACAAAAATTATCTAAATTTTAATAATAATAAAAAAAAATATTAAAAAAAAAAAAAAATTAAAAATAATTAATTAAATAATTAAAAAATAATACAAAAATAATAATAAAAAAAAACAAAATAATAATGAAAAAAATATTATAAAAATTTGACGATTAATAACAATTATTAAAAAAAAAAAAAATAAAAAAAAAAAAAATTCAATAATAATTATAAAAAAATAATAAAAATAATAAAACATAATAATCAAAAAAAATTTATAAAAATTTTAATAATCAAAAAAATTATTAAAAAAATATTATAAAATAATAAAAAAATAAACCAAAAAATTAATAAAAAAAAAATTATCAAAAAAAAAAAAAAAACACACACAGTCGTTGCTATTACGGTATTTATTGCCGCGATTCGCTGATTGACACTTTCCGGCCCCGTCGAATCATGGCTCTGAGCCGAGTCGTCTGCCCGCAAATAGAACCAGCGGCTCGGCCATAACATCGCCTCCTTTGTCTATCTCTCTCCATAGGAAGGCGCCGTCCAATCACAATCGCCGCGCCTTTTTTGAAAATACATAGCGACCAATCACATTCATGGCGCCAGCTTTCTGAAGTTGCCGCCCTCCAATCAGATAAGCCCGCTTATTTATAGCGGGAACTTTGAATCTTCAACCTCTTTGATTCCTCTTTGTGGGAGAACGAGAACCTATCGCTGGACTATCTGTTGGAGTATATTTCTGCCGAGAAATCCATCCTTCGTGAGGGTCTTTCGAGGACAACGAGAAGCTACCGCTGGACCGTCTGCTGGACAACATTTGAGCCGAGATATCCATCCTTCGTGCGGGACGTCGGGAAGCAAGCGCCGGATCGGGATCTGCGATTGATCAGCTAAGATATCCTTTGGACAATCTACCTTTTCACATCAGAGCCTATATTCCTGATGCTGACTTTTATTTTCACCTCTTTTTTACTATCTTTCTTTTTCATCACTTTTACTATTTTGCGCCATGCAGCGCCAATCGCCGCTGCATGGAGCGTCCGCCACTGTTCGGACACTTCGCCGCTGAAAGCGCCGACTTCTGCGCTACAAGCGCAAACTTCGGCGCTTCTAGCGGCCTCCGCGGTCTATGAGACCGCTGTGTCCGAACATGCATTCACGCGCCGCCCGTACAACTCGCCGCTCTAAGATGGCCGACGCGAAATCTTCATTCATAAAATGCCGGTAGACTTCAGCCGCCGTGTGATTGGCCAGTGGAATCTTCATACACATGGCGCCGTCAATCCGGTTGGTCGGCGCTATTGTGTGAAGATGCCGCTGTCCTATCACAACTCAGCGGGGCGGAGCTATAGACTTCCACTCTCCCGAACGCCGTGTCCGAAAATCGCACCAGGGGCTCGGCAAGGAAAGTTCCGTGCATTTTCAAAATTGCCGCCGCGATTCTCATTGGATGTCGACTTCCCATAGACATCCATTGAGAAATGAGCCGCGATTCTGATTGGTT
>JARQOC010000009.1:122982713-123070213 GCA_033576535.1 Allobates femoralis
ATATTACAATTTATTATAATGTATATATATATATATATATATATATATATATATTACATATCTATATATATTATATATATATAATTATATATATATATATATATATATATATATATATATATACTTGCAAAAAATGAGGCTGCAGCACACAATTTGGAGTGTTTTCTTTGCCTTTAATGGCATATAGGCATGGTGAGGCGACGTTTCGGTCCTCTGACCTTCTTCCAGCAGTCACTTAGGGCAAATGCTGGGAATTTTATACATCCTCCAATATCAATTCTTATTAATCAATTTACAGTGTTATTAGTGTTTCTTTATACATAAACAGTTTCTCTTTATAATGAAATCAATGCAGTAATTTTTACACTTCCATACATGGTTGCTTTTCACATTAAAACAATAAAATTCTCTCTACTTACAGTTATATGTTCATATAGATCAATTGCAGCTCAGGTGCCCGCTTGATTGTTATTAATTGTTGGATGATTATAGCAATATATGTTTCTCTCCATGTGCGGTCCTTCCCTGACCGCGCGCCGCCATTACGGCGTTGTTTACCAACTACTGCGCCTGCGCATATGCGAGACGCTTCCCTAGTTACATCTCATTACCGGAAGCGAGTTCATCGCCATATTAGGGATCTCGCGCATGCGCTGTAGCATCCAGCGTTTGTTTGTGCGCGTCTTTATACATTCCCTTCCTGTGCCTGCATATTTCATCAAGATGTCTCCAAATCACATTATAACATTACCAAAATTCATTTATATGTGTGTTATATGTTAAATATATATTATAAGTGTCATTATTCTATAAAATTCTATAAAATTCTACCTCTGACTCTAGATTGTGATTTAAAGTGACAGTGCATTTTTGTGATGTGGATCATTATCCATTTTATTATTATTTTTTATTTTCTATTTTTTGTTACTGTGCATTCTAATCTTTTGCCTCACAAATACATGTGCTTCAGCTTTCCACACTAAGTATTTTGTACCCAGAATTTATTACATGGGTCACCGTATACTAGTTACACTATGGCTATTCATGTTTACATTGGGTAACCTGTTAAAAGTGCATCCCATCCTGGGTTGTAGCACTCCCCTGTCAGTACAGTGTTCAGGGAGATCTCTCTCAATTCACACTACCTGCCCAAGGTAAAACAGGACTTTCCCATCTTTTTACTTATTATTTCTTTAGCCATTAGTGTTGGTTTATAACCATATGTTTATTGCTGAGGCAAAAAAGAAAAAATAGAAGTCTTTATTTTAAGCAATTGTTTTTTATTTTTTATTTTCCATTTGTTTTTCATAATTCTAAAGTGCATTATAAGTGCTTTCTCAGTGCTTTAATTAAGTGCATAAATAGTGCAAATATATTATTAATTATCTATAAAAAATCAATTATTATATTTATGAAGGAGAAATGAGGGGAGTGTTTTTTCATAAGTTAAATTGCGCTTCGTCTGTGTAGTTGGTTCTTAAGTGTGTCAAATTAGCGGGCACCCGATATGCAAGTGCTCCATCTTCTATAAAATCCTCCTATATAACAGAAAAAAGAAGAAAGAAGAAGATAAATATATGAATAAAAACAATTATAAGAAACCATGATTCGAGCCGTTGCATGATATATCATAACTACAGTGCTACATTACATTCAGTGATTGTGCATTAAAGTGACTAAAAACCACAAATACTTAAATGAGAAACAGTTTTTTAAAGGGCTGTGTGCAATTTAAAATCTACATTGAGTCCCTCTGGTTTCAAAGTTTGCAACCTGTGGATCCACTCCAATTCCTTGGTTTTCAGTAAACCTACTCTATCTCCACCTCTTCTGGGCATTGGTACAGTGTCTATTAGCCTAAATTTCAAATCTTTCTCCTTATGGTTTGCCTCCGCAAAATGTTTTGACACTGGTAAATTCATAATCTTTTTTCGTATCGTGTAACGGTGGTGCGTAATTCTTACTTTAAAATCTAGGGTGGTTTCTCCTACATATAATAAATGACAAGGGCATTCAAGAAGATAAATAACGTGATCTGAGTTACACGTTAAAAAATGTTCAATTTTGTACTCTTTACCTGTTTTGGGATGGGTAAATTTGTTGCCTTTGATCATGAAGGAGCAGTTTATACAACTGATACAGGGATAGCATCCTGTTCTTTTCTCTCTAGTTAGTGTGATCTGTCTTTCTCTTTTCATTGTGCCAATGTCAGACCTGACCAATAAATCTTTGACATTTTTCCCTTTTCTATATGATATTAGGGGGGGATTTTTGTACTCTTCGATCTGGGGTAAGCATTTTTTTAACATTGTCCAATGTTTTTGGACAATGCCTACTATGCTCTTTGTTTCTTCCCCATATGTTAGTACTAGAGGGACTCTCTTTAGTTTGTCTCTCTTCCCTCTTGTGTCTCCTTTAATCTCCCTGTTCGCCAAATACCTTTTTTGTTGTTGCAGTATTTTGTTAGGGTACCCTCTGTTTTTAAATTTTTCGATTAATTTGTCTATTTCTACCTCCCTTTCTTGTTCGTTACTTACAATCCGGTTTACTCTGATCATTTGTCCAAGTGGAATAGCCTTTTTTAAGCTACTTGGATGACCACTAGTATAATGGAGGAGTTTATTTTTGTCAGTGGCTTTTACAAAAAGTGTTGTTTCAATCTGACCCTCTTTCAGAAGTACTTTGACATCCAGGAACTGCATTTCTGTTGAGGAATGCACTTCCGTAAATTTTATTGTGTCATCAACCGTATTTACGTATCTGAAAAAGGACAAAAAATCATTCTCAGTCCCTTTCCATATTATGAAGATATCGTCCACATATCTCCACCACCTCTCCACATGGGAGAAGTGGTGGGATGTGTAGACAAACTCCTCCTCCAAGTAGACCATAACAGCCCCTGCGTATGAACATGCCATTCGAGCACCCATAGCGGTCCCCATCAATTGTAAGAAAAACTCATCACCGAACAAGAAATAGTTTTGTTTAAGTACTATCTCTAACAGATCCATAATCAGTTGTTTGCATGGGTCTGTATAGTCTCTTGTTCTTAGAAAATCTGCAATTACTTTGATTCCCATCTCATGCTTGATGGAGGTGTATAATGATGTTACATCAAAAGAGGCCAATATGTACTCTTTATTCCCCATAAATTTGGTTTGCTCCTTATACCTTGCAAGCTCCTCAAGGAAATGTCCTGTGTCTTTGACATAAGACTTCCCCTCAGTAGCAAAAGGACTCATGACTTTTTCCAAAAAAATCCCAATATTGTAAAATATAGATTGTATTCCTGCCACTATGGGCCTGCCTGGTGGGTCAGTTAATGATTTGTGAATTTTTGGAACCAGGTAGAGAACCGGCATATCTGCTGTAAAAGAGACGCTGCTCATAACTTTTTTCATTGTATATATATATATATATATATATATATATATATATACGTATATAGATTAATATATAATATATATATATATATATATATATATATATATATATATATATATTGTATATTAATCTATATATGTATATATATATGTATATCTAATTATATATATATAATATATATAGATATGTAATATATATATATATATATATACATTATAATAAATTGTAATATATAATATACATAATTTATTTAAGTTAATAATATATATAATATATTTTTTGGATATATTTTTAGGATATTATTTATAAAATATATTGTATATATTGGTATTAAATAGATTATTGATCTATATGATACACAATTATATAAATCTTTTTCAGCCTTATATTAAATTTTGGTCTGAAATTATGTCAGTGCCTCAATATTTAATGTATATAAGCTTTTTAAAAAACATTAGTCATCTATATGTAAATTCATTAACTTCTTTGGTGACTTCTTTTGATTATAATTTTATTCTTGCCTTTGAGACTTTTCACAATACCTTTTTATGAGGAATTTGTGGGAAAAATAATCGCTTCTGCACGTTCCGCATAATGGCTCACGTGTGGCATAAATGCACCATTCCAATGTATTTTTCCTTTTAATTTGCGGTAATTTGTGGAACTTGCGGTTGCGGTTTGTGCCATGCAAAGTATAGGTGCAGTTGCGCCAAATGCAGTTTTGCACTTGCGGTAGGTGCGGCCGCAAAAAAAAAACGCGGTCAGCTGAGTTTTTTTTCACAGCCGCACCTGCTGCAAGTGCAAAACTGCAATTGCTGCACCTGCTGCAAGTAAGTCTATACTTTGCATGGCAAAAAACGCAAGCGCACCATAAGTGTAACGGTAATGCGGCTAACGCGGCAGATGCGGTTCTTTTACCGCATCTCCTGCGAATTACGAAAAATGCTGATGTTATTTTTTTGGATATATTTTTATGATATAATTTATATATAAAAATATATTGTATAAAATAAAAAAAAATATATAAATATTACTACTTTGACTATATTCGTATGCAGAATGTATATTGATTGCTTCCTTAAATAATATACTGTAGCTATTATTGCATACATTTTCCTGTACTGTGCTCAATATGAGCTCTGACAAACCAAAAAGCTCTGTTAGAGCTAAGAATGCTGCACGCCAGCGCAAGAAGCGTGGCCAGGAAGATCCGGAAAAAAGATGTCTCCGTTTGGTTAAGCTCAAGGAGGATATGAATAAAAGAATTGCAAAGGAGTCTGCTGAAGAAAGAAGCAGTCGGTTGGCCAAAAAGCTGAGGTGGAACGAAAAAGACGCAAAAAACAACAGGTGAAGGTGCAAGGAGAAGCATCTACTTCTGATATGGCGTCCATATCTGGGTCTCCAACACTTTCAGAAACTCAACTGCCTACAACATCTGGCTGCAAACAACAAAAGCTGAAGGTGCAAGGAGAACCAGCTACCTCTGATATGGCGTCCATATCTGTGTCTCCAACACTTTTGGAAACTCAACTGCCTACAACATCTGGCACGGGTAAAGTGAAGTGCAAAGGTTCTTCTAAAACAAGAACAGACAAGACTGCTTCTGCCATCACAAGACACAAATTGGCTAAAGTCAAGCGTTTACAAATTATGTCACCTACCTCAAAACAACGCCGTTTGGCCCATTTGGCTGCCTCACAGCGTCAACTACGCCAAAAAAAAAGCCTCAGGAAGAAGTCTTCAGTCAGTACTTCTTTTCTTGAATGTGTTGAAACTTCTACACAGCTACGCCTTATTTATGTAGGCATCTACAAAAAAGGTCATCGGTTGCTCACTTCACCAACGTCATCAATCCCTATTGGCTTTACTGATGACGATACCGGTATTTTAGAACATACCTGTGGGCCCATGAATGTGTTATGTGAACATTGTGAAGCACAACATTTTGAGGCTGAAAGGCCATCTGATGGACAGTTCTCCCTTTGTTGTCACAAGGGCAAAGTTAAGGTACCATTACCTCAGTACCCTGAGCTCTTCACTACTTTACTGAAAGGAGACAGCCCATATAGTAAAAATCTCATGGAGAATATCAGGAGCATTAATAGTTCCTTTGCATTTGCTTCGATGGGTGCAAGTGTTTCTCAACCACCTGGACACGGTCCTTATTGTTTCAGGATTCACGGCCAAATTTACCATAGAACTGGAACTCTCCACCCCGCTGAAGGTCAAGTTCCAGCATATGCACAGCTGTATATTTTGGATAGTGCTACTGCTACTGAACAACGCCTACAGTCTCCAGAAAATCTCAAGTGTAATCCAGCCTTGATGAGAATTATTGCTGAGCAATTGGAAGGTATTAATCCCTTTGTTTCAGCTTACAAAATGTTACGGCAAGTGGAGGAAGAGGAAGAACAGAAAGCATTTGAACATGGCACAAAAATGCCTAATATCATCATGGCAATTAAACAAGACAGAGAGCAAGACCCAAGACGTTATAACAACCCTACTGTCCATGAAGTCGCAGTCATCTTTGAAAATGCTGATGGAGAGCCACCATTTAATAGAGACATTTTAATACATCTAAAACCAGACACAAATAATCCGTTGGCCCCCAAAACACAGCAAATAAGTATTTTACACAGTAATTTGGATGCATTACTGTATCCATTGTTTTTCCCTCATGGAGAGCAAGGGTGGCATGAATCACTCATGCAGCAAGGCCAAAATACTCACAGGGTGACACAGCTGCAGTATTACTGTTATTTGCTGTCAGTACGGACAGAATTCAATCCTGTCCTTAATGGAGGGAAACTGACACAGCAGTACTTGGTGGATGCCTATGTTAAGATCGAGGCCAATCGTTTAAATTTTATACGACAACACCAGAAGGATTTGAAGGTGGAAGATTATTGTCTCCTTCAAGAACATTTGCTAAGAAAATCTGTAGAAAAAGGAATCCCCATTGGCAAAACCGTAATTTTACCATCTTCCTTTGAGGGAAGTCCCCGAAACATGCAGCAGAGGTATCAAGATGCCATGGCGATTGTAACTAAATTTGGAAGACCAGATCTTTTTATAACGATGACCTGTAATCCGAAATGGAGTGAAATTGCAACCAATTTACAGCCATGGCAGCGTGCTGAACATCGCCCGGATTTAGTGGCCCGTGTATTCAGGATTAAACTTGAAGCCCTTTTGAAAGATATTAATTCTGGATTATTTGGCAAGGTTTGTGCTATGGTTCATGTGATAGAATTCCAAAAGCGAGGCCTACCACATGCTCACATTCTAATTATTCTGGATGCCAACTCAAAACTAAGAACTGAGGTGGAAGTGGACAATACTGTTTGGGCTGAAATTCCTGATCCATCACATTACCCTGTGCTCCATCAAATTGTCATACAACACATGATACATGGCCCCTGTGGACAACACAATCCCAATTCTCCATGTATGGAGAATGGAAAGTGTAAAAAAGCTTTTCCCAAACAGTTTCAAACAAAAACTGTTATACCTGAGGATGCATATCCAAGTTATCAAAGAAACGAAGGACCTTCTTTTCCACACCATTCCAAGATGATTGATAATTCTTGGGTGGTTCCATATAACCCTTTCCTTCTATTAAAATATAAGTGCCATATCAATGTGGAAATATGTGCTTCCATTCAGAGCGTAAAATACCTCTTTAAATATGTGTACAAAGGTCATGACAAAGCCAATGTGGAAATTTGTGAAACCAACATCAGACACGATGAAACTCATAAATTCATGGATTCCAGATATGTCAGTGCACCAGAGGCAGCTTGGCGAATCTTTGCTTTCCCAATGCATAGACAATCTCACAGCATTATTCGTCTTGCAGTACATCTGCCTCATTCACAATCACTTTTTTTTCACGAGGGTGATTCTGCGGACAACATCAGTTATTCAATGGACAGACAATCAACACTCATGGCCTACTTTACCCTCAATGAGAATGATCCTAATGCTCGGGAGTACTTATATCGTCAAATTCCTGAGCATTATGTTTGGAAAGAAGGTGCATGGGAAGTTAGAAGGAGAGGAGGTGCTTCAGTCATTGGTAGACTCTACACTGTTAGTATTCAAGAACAAGAACGGTATTTTTTAAGGCTGTTGTTACTCCATGTTAAAGGAGCTACAAGTTTTGACAACCTTAAGACTGTTAAGGAAGTCACATACCCAACGTTTAAAGAGGCGGCATTAGCCCTTGGATTGCTCTTCGATGACAGTGTTTGGAGAAAAACTTTATTGGATGCCTGTGTTCTCAATATGCCTGCACAGCTCCGTGATATGTTTGCATATATATGTGTCTTTGGTCCTCCTAATCATCCCCTGGAGTTGTGGCAAGAATTTAAACAACACTTCGTTCAAGATTACTGCCATGCCTACCACCCTGACACTGATGATTGTGAGCATTGTGAAGGCTATGCCATGACTGATGTTGAACATGTTTTAAAATTTCATGCTAAACATTTTATTGATTTTAATCTGCCACGCCCAAAAAGAAAACCACACATTCGTCCTCAATACAACAAAGAAGAAGAGTTAGTAAGAGCACATGAAATGAAAGCCACCTTAAATGATCAACAACGTTTGGCTTATAATGCAATCCATAAAGCTTTAGAGGATACAAGTGATAAGCCAAAGTGCTTTTTCCTTGACGGTCCCGGTGGAAGTGGGAAAACATATCTCTATCATCTATTGATTCATGAACTGAGAGGAGAAGGAGAAGTTGTCTCACCTGCAGCCAGTACAGGGATTGCTGCTAATCTATTGCAAGGAGGAAGAACTATCCATTCACTGTATGGCATACCAATACCAATTAATGAGACATCCGTTTCAAGAATCAAAAATGATACTGATGCGGCCCAACATTTGAAGACTACCAAACTCTTCATCATCGATGAGTCTACTATGTTGTCAAAATACGCTTTGCATGTAATTGATCAATTATTACGGGATATCATGACAACTGATGTCTCAAAGAAAAATAAATTACCATTTGGAGGGAAAGTCATTGTTCTGGGAGGAGACTTTCGCCAGTGTCTTCCTATCATCTCTCATGGAACAAGGACAGACTTCGTAGAGAGCTGCATTAAATATTCACGACAATGGCAGCTTTTCAATCAATTGCCACTGTTTAACAACATGCGCTCCATTGATCCTGATTATAGCAATTGGTTAATTCAATTGGGAAATGGAGAATTGTCCAATGATTACAACCTTGGTGATGATGTCATTGAGATCCCGCAAGACATGATCTGCACTGGCTCTTTAATCTTGGACATATTTGGTGAAAACATTGTCATTGATGTGAATAATGACGAAAGTATTCAGAATGCTGCATCACATGCCATTCTTTGTCCCAAAAATGACGCTGTGGATTTGATCAATTCAAAAGTGATGGATTGTATTCCTGGAGAATACATGGAATATATGAGCCATGATTCCATTGATCCAGATGAGACAGAAAATCCCGAACAATATCCCGTGGAATTTCTAAATTCTCTAACACCAACAGGAATGCCTTCTCATCTCCTCAAATTAAAAGTTGGTACAATTATAATGCTTTTGCGTAATTTTAACAGCAGAAAAGGACTTTGCAACGGGACTCGGATGATTATTATTGCTTTGTTTGACAACTTGATACAAGCAAAAGTAATTTCTGGCTCGGATGAAGGAAATGTAGTCTTCATTCCAAGAATTGATCTCTGTCCATCAGAGACTGGATTGCCTTTCAAACTAAGACGTCGGCAATTTCCCGTGAAGCCTGCCTTTGCCATGACCATAAATAAATCCCAAGGACAAACTTTGGAGAAAGTGGGGATTTATTTGCCAGAACCTGTTTTTGGTCATGGACAATTATATGTGGCTTTCTCACGTGTGAAGAGACGATGCAATGTGAAGGTGAAAGTGTTGGATTCATGCATTCAAGGGAAATTGGTGCCTAACTGTGAGAAAGTCTTCACCAAAAATATTGTCTATCGGAATATTTTGGGATGAACTTTTGCATATTTTATATTTTTACCTTTTCTATTTAAAAAAAAAAAAAAAAAAAAAAAAATTAGTTTAGTCTTTTCAATTTCAGTTTTTTATGTGCATAGTTTATACAATGTTTGTGGAAAAACACATTTCAGATTTCATTGGAGATGTGTATCATTCTGATTTTCTCACAGGGTGATAGAAACCACTATTTTAAGCTCCAGTACTCTACGTGCTGAGAGATTTGATTCTTATTCTTTAAAGGGAGAGGTTTTTGTGAACAGCTAAGAGACGGGTGGGACGGCTGTTCACACACATCTCATTAGCAAGGTGTGTTCCACATGTTTAGATAGATAGGGACAAACATAAATTATTAATTAGATTCTATCACGACAATTTTCTTAGATTTTTTCACTTTGTTGAGGAATATACTAAATGATAATAATTGATCATGAAGGACTCACCAAGAACATACTTGCTGTAATTTTCATAATTGCATATATGTAATTTGTACTTAACTTGCGGTTTGTGCAGACAACATAGTTGCGGCAGTGTCATCCACATCAACTGCAGTCACCTGTGGTTAGTTAGTGGATGCATCTTATGCACCTGCTGAAGCTATGTTAACTCCATTTACCGTAGGTTAACTACAAGTTTTTTTGTTATTGTATGGATATTGCTGCAAGTCTGTAGTTGGTAACTCCTTCTGTATCAATTTACAAAATTTTATTATTTACATCACAATCCTCAAAAAATCTAAGAAATACCCAGCTACAAATATCTAAATTATATCAATTCGGATTTAGTTAGAGTAGGTCCCACCAGGCGTAAGGGCATCTTGACGCGATTGGTGGGCTGACACAAACTAGCTGATACATATATTAGTACTGTTAATTCATCAATTCAAACAATTGACATATTAAGAAGTATTGCTACTTTGTGTTCTAAGACCCTTACAACATAATAGTTCAATTTTCCTTAAATGATATCAACCATACAAATATATGTAGTTGGTGTAAAGATGTCATTGGAATAATTGGATTATTATTTGAAAATCTTAAAAAAAATTTAAAAATATTCTAGACACCCGATGCATTTGCATCGGGCTCACAGCTAGTATATATATATAAATACAAGGTAGAATCAAACAGACATAATATTAAACAATATAATTACTGTATACTTATCATCAGTGGTCTCCCTGCTTTCCTGAAAAACAGGTCAAAAATGTAACTGGATATCTGAAGAAACGTCCAATTATTTATTATACAACTACCATATTATTTATATATATATATATACATATATATAAAAGAGAAAAAAACTGTACAGCACACTCAGACAATGTGAACTGGTGCCAGCAGTGATGCTGGATATAAACTAGAAAAAAGTACTCTGCAGCACACAGCTACTCCCAATGATGTACATGTGCTAACAAGCTATATATACCTGAGAAAAAAGTTTAAAAACTTACGTTTTTTCAAAAAACTCAAAAATCTTATCTTTTTATTTCTGAAGTTCTTGGTACACACATTGGCCAATGTATGTTTGCTCACCGACTGCGACAAAGTGACTTCAGGTCCGATGAGTCCTACGCTGATATCCCTATCCTCCTTGTCTGCTCCCCCACTTCTCAGTGGGCAGACACCACCTCGACCCTAGATCACCTGTGGTCAATGAGGGTGCAGATTGCAGTAAGGAGCCAGCAACTCCATAAAATACAAAAGAGAAAAAAACTGCACAGCACACTCAGACAATGTGTACTGGTGCCAGCAGTGACGCTGGATATAAACTAGAAAAAAGTACTCTGCAGCACACAGCTACTCCCAATGATGTACATGTGCTAACAAGCTATATATACCTGAGAAAAAAGTTTAAAAACTTACGTTTTTTAAAAAAACTCAAAAATCTTATCTTTTTATTTTATATACACTCATTTACCTTACTCTGCTTCAGAACATTTTAACCAATATATTAGACATCTTATGGTATTTTATATAGGAGAGAGAGATCCACACCTACTAGGACATGTTTATAACTTTTCTCTCCTTGTCCGCACCCTATTTGCAATTCTTAAATCTTGTGGAGCGGCTGCTGCTTTACTCTTACCTTTCTGAGTTGTGTTGTGCGTAAGAATAATGCAGGATTGTACACACAGCTTACCTGAAACCAGGAACGATCCAGGAGGTATTCATCTGATTTCACTTGTGACCTCTTGAGGCGTAAGCGGGGCCAAGCAAAGACTATTCTAACTTTTGTTAATGAGAGACGTCATGGCCTGTCCTTTTTCCCCATGCTTCAGCATAACTCCCATTTTCCCCTGGGTACCTACTTAGTTCTGTTCGGGCAGTCTGATGCTGGGAGGGTGCTCGGATCAGCCAGACATAACAAGGCTGGGATCGGTAACCCCCCGTCACTACCTAAGAGATGTATGAGAGACGTCTTTTAACTTCAATTGTACCTTGCCCTCTACCTCTGGGAGAACACCTGCAGTGTTGTCAACGTGGTTATACTATCCTAGACTGGTAACATAGTGTCTACCTCACCATGATTTACCAATTCTGCATTCAATATGCTTACCGTTTTTGTAAGAATTGTACTTAGAAGATGCTCCACCTGCTCACAAAAGTGCAAAAACTCAGAATCAATTGCTCTGATTACCTCATGCAAGGATCCTTCCGGTGTCCAGTGTAAGATCATCTCTCCTATACATACATCTGAAATAAAACACTCAAAAAATTGTATTAGTTTCAAAAGTCAGAATGTACTTATTTAACAAAATTCTTATTACAATTCTCTACTTAATTATATTGATAATACAGCACTGCAGAATATGTTGGCGCTATATTTATAAACTATAAAACTGTTTTATGCTTAACCAAAAACCCATTTAAATTCTGTTATAAATGTCTCCATCCCCCCTCCGCATGAGGGAATCAGAAGATATCAGAGTAAAGGTATGTATAATATTACTCTTGTGTAATCATAACTGGATATATAAACTGGTAGTGGAACTAACTGTGATGTAGTCTCATTGTTAACAGGCCTTTTGGGTGGTGTACGATGGCTGCCACAGGAAGTACTTGTGGGTGGGACTTCCTTTGTGTCACGCATTCCAAAGATGGGAGGACACCCGGGTGGTGTAAGATGGCTGCCACAGGAAGTTCTGATGGGCAAAACATCCTCTGAGTCTTACATTCCTAAGATGGGAGGGGGGGACACTCTGGGCGGAGGTTCTGTCCGAACTAAAAACTAGTCCATCCCCCACCTGGAGCCAGCGCCATAACAGAAAACAACTTTAGAAAACAATGGGATTACAATCTGAAGATTTAACCCCTTAGTGACGAAGTCAATTTCCACCTTAATGACCAGACTGTTTTTTGTAATTCTGACCAGTGTCCCTTTATGAGGTAATATCTCTGGAACGCTTCAACGGATCCTAGCGATTCTGAGATTGTTTTTTCGTGACATATTGGGCTCCATGTTAGTGGTAAATTTAGGTCGATAATTTTTGTGTTTATTTGTGAAAATATAAAAAAATTGGCAAAAATTTTGAAAATTTGACAATTTTCAAATTTGTCATTTTTATTCTGTTGAACCGGAGCGTTATGTGACACAAAATAGTTAATAAATAACATTTCCCACATGTCTACTTTACATCAGCACAATTTTGGAAAAAAAAAATTTTTTGGTTAGGACGTTATAAGGGGTCAAAGTTCATCAGCAATTTTTCATTTTTCCAGCAAAATTTACAAAACCATTTTTTTAGTGACCACATCACATTTGAAGTCCATTTGAGGGGTGTACATGACAGAAAACACCCAAAAGTGACACCATTCCGAAAACTGCACCCCTCAAGCTACTCAAAACTACATTCAAGAAAATGATTAACCCTTCAGGTGCTTCACAGCAACTAAAGCAAAGTGGAAACAAAAAATGGATATTTTAATTTTTCCAACAAAAATGTTCTTTTAGCCTCGATTTTTTTCATTTTCACATGGGCATCAGGATAAAATGCATCCTAAAATTTGTTGGGCAATTTCTCCTGAGTACACCGATACCTCATATGTGGTCATAAATCACTGTTTGGGGGCACAGCAGGGCTCAGAAGGGAAAGAGCGCGATTTGACTTTTGGAGCTAATTTACCATTCAAAAAGTCAAATGGCGCTCCTTCTCTTTCGAGCCCTGCGGCGCGCCCAAACAGTGGTTTATGACTACATATGAGGTATCGGTGTACTCAGGAGAAATTGGCCAACAAATTTTAGGATGCGTTTTATCCTGTTGCCCATGTGAAAATGAAAAAAATAGAGGACAAAAGAAAATGTTTGTGAAAAAAAAGTACTTTTTCATTTTTACGGATCAATTTGTAAAGCACCTGAGGGTTCAAAGTGCTCACTATGCATCTAGATAAGTTCCTTGGGGTGTCTAGTTTCCAAAATGGGGTCACTTGTGGGGGAGCTCCAATGTTTAGGCACACAGGGGCTCTCCGTATGCAACATGGTGTCCGCTAACAATTTGAATGGAAAATTAGCTCCAATTGCTAGCGGACACCATGTTGCATATGGAGAGCCCCTGTGTGCCTAAACATTGGAGCTCCCCCACAAGTGACCCCATTTTGAAAACTAGACCCCCCCAAGGAACTTATCTAGATGGGTGGTGAGCACTTTGAACCCCCAGGTGCTTCACAAATGAATCCGTAAAAATGAAAAAAGAAAATGTTTGTGGAAAAGAAAGTACTTTTTCATTTTTATGGATCCATTTGTGAAGTACCTGAGGCTTCAAAGTGCTCACTATGCATCTATATAAATTCCTTGGGGTGTCTAGTTTCCAAAATGGGGTCACTTGTGGGGGAGCTCCAATGTTTAGGCACACAGGGGCTCTCCGTATGCAACATGGTGTCCGCTAACAATTTGAATGGAAAATTAGCTCCAATTGCTAGCGGACACCATGATGCGTATGGAGAGCCCCTGTGTGCCTAAACATTGGAGCTCCCCCACATGTGACCCCATTTTGAAAACTAGACCCCCCAAGGAACTTATCTAGATGGGTGGTGAGCACTTTGAACCCCCAGGTGCTTCACAAATGAATCCGTAAAAATGAAAAAAGAACATTTTTGTGGAAAAGAAAGTACTTTTTCATTTTTATGGATCCATTTGTGAAGTACCTGAGGGTTCAAAGTGCTCACTATGCATCTATATAAATTCCTTGGGGTGTCTAGTTTCCAAAATGGGGTCACTTGTGGGGGAGCTCTAATGTTTAGGCACACAGGGGCTCGCCATACACGACATGGTATCCACTTACAATTCCAATTGCTAGTGGACACCATGTCACGTATGGAGAGCTCCTATGTGCCTAAATATTGGAGCTCCCCCACAAGTGACCTCATTTTGGAAACTAGACACCCCAAGGAACGTATTTAGATGCATAGTGAGCACTTTGAACCCCCAGGTGCTTCACAAACTGATCCGTAAAAATGAAAAAGTACTTTTTTTCACAAAAATCTTCTTTTTTTCCTTTTTACAGACTAATTTGTGAAGCACTTGGGGGTTGAAAGTGCTCACTATGCATCTAGATTTTTTCCTTGGGGGATCTAGTTTCCAAAATGGGGTCACTTGTTGGGGAGCTCCAATGTTTAGGCACACAGGGGCTCTCCATATGCGACATGGTGTCCGCTAACAAATTGAATGGAAAATTAGCTCTAATAGTTAGCGGACACCATGTCGCATATGGGGAGCCCCTATGTGCCTAAACATTGGAGCTCCCGCACAAGTCACCCCATTTTGGAAACTAGACACCTCAAGGATTCTATCTAGGGGTATAGTGAGCATTTGGAATCTACAGCTACTTCACAGAATTTGATAATGTCATTATGAACATTTTCTTTTTTTCACACAATTTCTCACTTTTAGGGCCCTTTCACATCAGCGTTTTTTGAAATTTGCGGCAGATGCGGTGAAAAAAACGCATCTGCCGCAATTACCGCATACCGGCTGCACTTGCGGCGCGGTTGCGGTAAACGCCATGCAAAGTATAGGCGTACTTGCGGCAGGTGCGGCAAGTGCGGTTTTGCACTTGCGGCAGGTGCGGCCGCGAAAAAACCGCGGCTGACCGCGGTTTTTTTCGCGGCCGCACCTGCCGCAAGTGTAAAACCGCACTTGCAGCACCTGCCGCAAGTACGCCTATACTTTGCATGGCGTTTACCGCAACCGCGCCGCAAGTGCAGCCGGTATGCGGTAATTGCGGCAGATGCGGTTTTTTTCACCGCATCTGCCGCAAATTTCAAAAAACGCTGATGTGAAAGGGCCCTTAGAGCATGTGCACAAGATACGGACACACCGTGTCCTGGTTGTCTCCTCCCCTGCATTTTTTTTTAGTATTACTTTATTAAATTTAAAAAAAAAATGACGTAGAGCTTCGCCATATTTTTGGTCCAGCCAGGTACAGCAGGCAGCTACGGGCTGCCACGAACCCCTTCTGCCTAGTTTTACCTGGCTGGAAACCAAAAATATAGGGAAGCTCCTTTTTTTTTTAAATTTCATGAAATAATTTTTTTAAAAAAATGGCGTGGGCTTCGCCATATTTTTGGGCCAGCCAGGTACAACTAGGCAGCTGGGGGCTGGAATCCTCAGCGTAGGGAGGCCCAAGCTTTCTGGGCCCCCCCCCCGCTGCGAATTGCAGCCCGCAGCCGCCCCAGAAAATGGCGCATTCATAGAAGCGCCATTTTCTGGCGCTGTATCCAGCTCTTCCAGCTGCCGTGTAGCGGTGGCAGACTGGGTAATAAGGGGTTAATGCCAGCTTTTTGGCAGTTGGCACTAAGCCCGAGATTCATAACGTCTGGCCAATATTAGACCGGACCATTAGGAATCTCTAATAGATTGTAAAGAAAACACAACACAGAGAAAAATATTTTTATTGGAAAAAAAACACAAACACATATTTAGACCCCATCTTTATTACAGTGAAGTCCGACGTAGTCCAGTGGGATGGTCCGACGTAGTCCATTGGTAAGGTCCGACGTAGTCCAGTGGGAGGTCCCGCGACGATTCTCATTCAGATGATGATTTGAAGTTAACCCCTTGTGTGGTCACAAGGAGTTAACTGCAGGTCATCATCCCTGTGTGGTCACAAGGGGTTAACTGCAGATCCGGTAACCCCTTGTGACCACACAGGGATGATGACCTGCAGTTAACCCCTTGTGTGGTCACAAGGGGTTAACTGCAGATCCAGTAACCCCTTGTGACCACACAGGGATGATGACCTGCAGTTAACCCCTTGTGACCACACAAGGGGTTAACTGCAGGTCATCATCCCTGTGTGGTCACAAGGGGTTACCGGATCTGCAGTTAACCCCTTGTGACCACACAGGGATGATGACCTGCAGTTAACTCCTTGTGACCACACAAGGGGTTAACTGTAGGTCATCATCCCTGTGTGGTCACAAGGGGTTAACTGCAGATCCAGTAACCCCTTGTGACCACACAGGGATGATGACCTGCAGTTAACCCCTTGTGACCACACAAGGGGTTAACTGCAGGTCATCATCCCTGTGTGGTAACAAGGGGTTAACTGCAGATCCAGTAACCCCCTGTGATCACACAGGGATAATGATCTGCAGCTAACCCCTTGTGACCACACAGGGGGTTAACTGCAGAAGACCCCTGTGTGGTCGTTAATGGGTTAACTCTGCCTCTGTTCCGGCGCACTCAGAGCAGCGGCGCCGGGACAGAGGCAGAGAGAAGACGGCCGGCGACGCTGCAGGACAGGTAAGTATGAGAGCAGGGAAGGGGGCCCGGGGGGAGCGGAGCATAACGGGGGGCTGCAGATCGGAGGAGGGGTCGGGGATCGAGGGGACAGCATGGGGAAGACCTGGGGAAGGAGGGGGGGGGGCTCTGATGACCGGAGGGGAGCCGCGCAGGGAGGAGGGGGAGCTGGGGACTCAGGGAGCCGCGCAGGGAAGAGGGGGAGCTGGGGAGCCGCGCAGGGAGGAGGGGGAGATCGGGGGTGAGACCAGGGGTGAGGGGGGATGACATTGGGGGGCCACTGAGGGGACCAGTGGCCCCCCAGGAATGGCGGCATCTATATGCGATCTGACAGATCGCATAGAGATGCAGCGGAGGCGGCGGGTTTGGCGCCGGCCGCCGCCATTTTCAGATGGTTAGGGGGTGGGGGGGGGTGATGATCCCCAGTACTGGGGGTCTTGGTGGGCTAGGGGGTTAATGCTTTCACTTTGTTCCGACATGTGTTTTCATGTCGGATCAAAGTGAAAGCATTTTTCCCGGCACTTTCACTTTGTGCAATGTGATGATCGGTAAACGGTGCTTACCGGTCATCACATTACAGGTGCCGGTAAAAAACTAGCTAATTACTAATCTCTAGGGTCTCAGCTACAATTGGTACGCTGACACCCTAGAGATTTTTGCTACAGGGGCGGCGCTACAGGGCTTTTTCTAGCCTTACGTCTACAGACGTACGGCTGGGCTTTAGTACCCTTTTTTTCGGACGTCTGTAGACGTTAGGCTGTCGTCTAGGGGTTAACACACATATACTAAGTATTATTATCTGTTCTCTATGCCTCTTCTAAAAACAATTGTTCATCGTACTAACACCATTTATTTATTTAAGTCAGTAAGAGTCTACCTCTGTAAAACCTCAGACAGAAATATACAAAAACTATCCCAGATAGTTATCATAGTGTCTAAAGAATATTAACACAACACAAACAAGAAGACAGTGTGTCAGTATGACTCAATAAAATAGAATAATCCCTGTATGAAAGTCAGTAAAAATCTAATTCTGTAGAACCTCGAGCAGGAATGTACAAAAACTGTCCAAAATAACTATTATTGTGTCCAATAATAGGCAATATTATTAGCTTTCAACTAAATACACAGTGAACCATTATGATTCTTAATATTCACAGCCAAAAATGAAAAGAAATTCCTGCCTTCCACTCAGGATCTTATGGAAAGTTGGGTGATTCTTATTCCAACATTAAAAATGTGCTTACTGGCACAGACTTCACTCCTACCCCTCCCAACACAAACAGAAGGGGGAGGGGGGAAGAGAAAATATCTGCGCACAATTCTCACACATCCTGACCTTGGACGGGTATATGAATATTGGCAGAAACAGACACTATGAACTCCTAACTTGCAAATTCCTGACTAGTGTTCATAAATTTCATTAACCCTTTTACTGGGTAGTCTAATACAAAATTACTATAGATTCTCGTAGGCATAGATAAACCCAATATGGCATTTTTCTTTCTCATTAAAAGTACTATAAACAAAAACCTTCTTAATAACCAAAATGTTTCTATACAGGTGATAATAAAAACTCTAAAAGGTATATGTTGTGAAATGACTAAGGCTTACTTAGTATGCAGAACAATAACCAATTTATTTACCCTTAAGGTACCTTTACACGCCGCTACAGGAAGGGAGAAACTGCCGGGCATCGGGGACAATTGTGGATGTTGCCATGAAATCACTATGAAATGGCAGCGTGTAAATCGGGAAATTCCTTCCTGTGTCCCGCAGTTCCTTCGGATACCTGTTTCTGAACCGTGCTCAAAAACAGGAAGGCACAATACCTATGGTGGTGGCGTGTATTCGGGGCACAGGCAAGGTATTTGCGTGGCCTAGCGAATTCCCAGGGGCGTGCCACGGCGTCATGGATACCACGCCCCATCAGCGATCATTGGTGGAGGCTCCTGCGTTACGATTGGTTGTCCCTTCACAGGGCGCCATATTTAAGAGCTATCCATTCACAGTCCACAATTGCAATGGCGTCATGCATTAGCCAGCCTTCCTGCGCAGGCTGGCCAATCATGATGCTATTGCGTTGTCCAATCACTGTACGAGCGTCACGTAAGACACAACTCTGTCACGCCTATGTACTTGCGGAGCGAAATATGTACGCCCATATTCCTTTGTGGTAGTGGCGTGTAAACCAGTGAAGGTATTCAACAGGGAGGAAGCCGCAGGAGCTGTCGGCACTTCCGGGGAACGCAGATACCTTCAGTGGAGCACGTTGTGGCAGCGTGTATATGCGGCATCAGCGATCGGTATCCACCGTTAAAATCGCGCGTGTGCACGTGCGATGGATACCTGTTGCTACCCGCAGTGGCGGCGTGTAAAGGTACCTTAAGGCAGCACCTGGACACACCACGTGTGGAACAGTTAAACCCAAATCTAATAGCTACTTCTGCATAGCACCTTGTAATCCCATATTAAATATATCTAAACCTCTCTCATTTAAGTGTACTCCATCTGAACGGTATAGTTCCAGAGCAAAACCTTCCAAGTCTGTGTGACAGTAGGAAAAACCACCCACCACCGGCATAAACCGCTCAACAGCTTTGTTGAAGCGTTTCCGATCAGATTCTAGAAAACCTGAACCATCAGAAAACCAATTTAGGCAGGGAATGATTTCTGAACAAACTATAGCAGTCTCAAGGAACATCGAATGGACAATTTTAATGTCATATTGAACTTTCCGCAATAAATCCGAAGTACGGACTTTTCATTACCCACCAAATGGATGATAATAAGATCTGGTACGGGAGAGTGACATATCAAGTCCGCCAGAGTAGAACATAAAGAATTCCAGCCCATTCCCCTATGTCCGTACCATCGTATATGGACAAATTCCTTGGGAAAAAATAAATTTTCTGAGTACAAACGTCCGTGGGCCCTCTTCCCTGTCCAATAGATATATGAATGTCCAACAATCCAGACATGCTTCCCAACGGCTCCTGTAGCCGCCATATTACCCGTTATAAAAGGACAATTTTCGGGAGACACTAAGGGTATCAATACCTTTTTGCTAGGGTTTTCCAAATTAGAAAATTGATTTGATAACTTTAAGCAAATATACACATTTACTCAGTATTTGTCTGTCGGTAGATATTTCTGTCTAGTAATGTCCCTTTTCTCCACACATGTACTATTTCCCCTTGGGCACTCAGCACATTAATCATCCCTCCAGGTGGCTCAATTTTTGGAGAGCCAGAATCACAAGAATGTGTTTGAGTGTCCAACTGTTCTCCTGACAAAAGACCTAACTGACTGGAACTGGAATGGTTGTCACCAACCAGATAAAACATCAAAATCTGTCGGCCCCCCTCTACACTTCAGTGGGGCAACAACTGGGTCATATAACTTTCTTGCATATACTTCTTGCAACAAGACCCCTTGCGGATTGACTATCGTTAGCTGGGCATGTATATTCTGTCTGAACACCTTGAGTACTGGAGCAGCGCCAGGGATTGCTATATAACCAGTTTCTTTACGTGCATATGGCACGTCAGTAGCACGATTTATTATCCAGCCAGCGGGCGTAAGTGCTAGCTCTATACCTTGTCTACACAAGTGGCACATCATCTGGAGAGATGGAACCATCTCATCACTACCATCATTTACGTAAATTACTTACCCGTCCACCACCGCAGCCAGGACTACACTCTGTCCTTAGCTTGCGCGCGTGGGGTGGGAAAACCATCAGCCGTATCAGAGGCTGGAACACCAGTAGTGAAATAAACCATCGGCCCCCCTTTCAGGGGCCGGAAAGCCATCAACCCTATTAGGGGTCGACAAACCATCAGCCCTATCCCCTGGGAATAGAGCTAAAAAAACAGGTAAACAGAATCTCCCCACTCAGCCCCGTCTCTCCTTTCTCCGCGCCTTTCTCTCTTTCTATGTACTGAAACTGCAGCAATGATAGCACTGACATAAACACAGATAAACTCAGGATCAGGTTGCAAGAACACAAATAAGGCAGACAATTAAGGAATTCTCAGGACCGGGTTGCAAGGGCTAGGGACTTCTCAGATCCGGTCATCTATGTCCGAGTCTGACAGCCAGCTACCTCCATCCATGCACGGAGACACAGGAGGGTCTTAGGTAAGATAAATCATTGTCTTACCTCTTTGCAGCCTGCAGGTCTACCCCTCGTGTATGGTCCGTCCTGGGAATGAAGGATCAGGTGTGGCTGTCGTCCCCTGGATGTCTCGTCCTAGCCCCACGTTGGGCGACAACTGTAATGGATTCCCTCCACACCTTTCGGGTGGGCTGTCCTCTTAATTGTCTACCGCCAAATTGGTTACTTTGTCTGAGTGTGTGCACACCACCGAAAGAACCACGCTGACACCCATGTCAAAGTAGAGCTTAAATGACAAAGACCTTTATTAAGGGAGGAGTTAACATTTATATACGACTCCTTAAAGGGATGTTAAAAGGGGTGTTTGCATCATATTATGCTGAATCTACATTTTATTCTGAAAAACATTCAATTCATATTCTGTGTGTTAGTTAGCTTAATTTAGCCTTGGATTCGTACAGTACATTCAGAACATGCTGATAAGAACTTCTATACTGCTACATCTAAGTCAAAACATTATATAAAATCTGTGACAGAGAAATCCTGAAGATGGGAGGGAAGAAGGAGAGAGAACTAACTAGAGAAAAGAGCAAGGCCTTTTTCCTACAAACAGACCTCTAGCCTGTACACTGAAAGATTTCTGAATGACTTCTATAAACTTATATAAATGATTAACTATTGCCATAACAGAATAAAGAAGCAGCTTGCATACTCTTGGCTTCTCTGGCATTTATTCAGGTACGGTGGGACGGCAGCACTGATCAATAAAGCACGATTTCTCTCTGGTCTTTTTCTTTGATTTTTCTGCCTCTAACTTGTGATTCTTAAATCTTTCAGTTTTACTTAAAAAAGCTGTTTGTTTCTCCTGAACAGGCTGTGGTTGGCCTCTAACTTGTAATACTCAAATCCTTAAATTTCCCCTAAAAATACATTTTTTGGCTCTAACTTGTGTTTTCAAATTCTTTACTTTCCCCTAAAAAGGCATTTTTGCCTGTAACCTGTGATTCTCGAATTCTTCAGTTTACCCTAAAAAGGCTGTTTGGCCTCTAACCTGTGATTCTGAAATCCTTCAGTTTTCCCCCTAAAAAAAATTTAGTTTTTGCATGTATCCTGTGATTTTCAAATCCTTCAGTTTCCCCTAAAAATGATTTGTTTCGCCTCTAATCTGAGATTCTCAAATCCTTAATTTCCCCTAAAAAGGATTTTTTGGGGCTGTAACCTATAATTCTCAAATCCTCTAATTTCACCTAAGAAATGTTTTGGCCTGTAACAAATGATGCTCAAATCCATCAGTTTCCTCTAAAAAGGTTCTCTTTGACCTCTAACCTGTGATTCTCAAAATCTTGTTTCCCCTAAAACGGTTCTGTTTGGCCTCTTGCCTGTGATTCTCAAATTCTTCAGTTTCCCCTCGAAAAGGCTACGTTTGGCCTCTAATCTGTGAAACTAGTATCCTTTAGTTTCCTTTAAAAAAAAACTTTTTTTTACCTCTAACCAGTGTATCTCAAATCTTTTCATTTCCCCCAAAACGCTTTTTTTTGTTATTCTCAAATTCTTCAGTTTACCCTAAAAGGTTCTGCTTGGCCTCTAACTTGTGATTCTCAAATCCTTCAGTTTCACCTAAAATGTCTATGTTTTACCTCTAAACTCTGAATCTCAAATCCCTCAGTTTCCTCTAAAAATACATTTTTTGGCTCTAACTTGTGTTTTTCATATCCTTTACTTTCCCCTAAAAAGACATTTTTTGCCTGTAACCTGTGATTCTCAAATCCTCCATTTTCCCCTAAAAAGGGCCTCTTTGAATGTGATTCTCAAATTTTTCAGTCTCCCATCTAAAAAGGTTGTTTTGCCTCTAATCTGTGAAACTCATATCCTTTAGTTTCCTTTAAAAAAAATGTTTTCACCTCTAACGAGTGTCTCTCAAATCTGCTAACCATACCGTGTACCATGGTTACCTGAGCTGTCCTCGGGTGACCTCAGGAGTCACTGCTGACTGGAGTGGGTGGCTCATTCATTTAATGTTTGGAGACTGGGGTAATAGGATGCTGTGCTCTTCAACATAGCCTGCAATCTAGAAAATGGCCATGGATCTCAATATGTGCTGCCTCCATGACCATTTTCTGGAAGTCTTAACCTCTGGCAACCACTTGCAGCTTGAGAATGAATCCAGGCACATAGAAAATGGTGGTGCCCACTGCATGCCGCCACTGTGGCTTCCCCCATAGCCCCAGTCATGCAGTTGTGCCCCCACCCTCCATGGACCCGCTAAACCTGCCTACGGCAATCCCCCCCCCCCCCTTCCCCACTGCAACATTTTTTTTTGAGATTAGGATTGTAAAATACCCCCCAATTTGGAGAGAAAAAGAGCATTTTATAATCCAAAAAATTTGGTAATACATTACTTCATCTTTCACCATATGTGGATAATTATTATAGGTGAAATGTAATTAATCAAGTTTGATTGAGAACTGGCCATCACAAGGATTCTTTTTCTTTTATTGTTTTTAGTGGTGGATTTTCAACATAGCGGCGTGCAAAGCATTCCAAATGAACATCATTTCAGTGGGAACATTTTCGGTAAGAAAAAGTCCACAAAGTAAAGAAACATTTATATTTAAAGAGCATAGATGAAAATCCCTCAGTTCCTCTAAAAAGACAGTTTGGCCTATAACTTGTGATTCTCAAATCCTTCAGTTTTACCTAAAAAGGCATTATTTGCCTGTAACCTGTGATTATTAAATGTTTCAGTTTCCTTTAAAAAGACTATTTGACCTCTAACCAGTAAATCTCAAATATTTTAGTTTCCCCTTAACAGGTTGTGTTTGGCCTCTTACCTGTGATCCTCAAATCCTTCAGTTTCCCCTAGAAAGACATTTTTGGGCTCTAACTTGTGTTTTTCAAATCCTTTACTTTCCCCTAAAAAGTTATTTTTTTGCCTATAACCTGTGATTCTCAAATTCTTCAGTTTACCCTAAAAAGGGTCTGTTTGGTTTCTTAGGCTACTTTCAGACTACGATTTTTGTGAGAGCCGTTGCTGTCTGATAAAATCAGACAGCATCGGCTCCTTCTGATGCCTGGAATCGGATGCCAAATAGGCATCCGATTCCGACACAAAATTGTTCCCTCCGGGCTGATAAAAAAAATAAAGAATGTATACTCACCTGTCCCCGAGGCCCCCGCTGTCTCCCGCCCGGTCCCGCAGGCTCCCGATGTCTCCCGTGTCTGCAGAGGTCTTCATCTTCTGAACAGGACCTGCCGTGGCGTCACAATCACGTGACCGCCTGTTAACAAGGTGTAACCGACGGTCACGTGACTGACGTCACGGCAGGTCCTGTTTAGAATAAGACCTCTGCAGACACCGGGAGGACACCACGAGGACACCACGAGGACACCGGGAGCCTGCGGGACTGTGCGGGAGGCGATGGGGGCCTCGGGGACAGGTGAGCATGCATATATTTTTTTTAAACCCCTGCTTTCCTGGTTAGGAGCAGTTTTACTGTACTGAGCATGCTCAGTACAGTAAAATCGGGTCCGAGGACACAGATGTATCCTCGGACCCTGCTCCATAGGGCCCCATGTTACAAACATTGGGTCGGGTCGGATGTGCACTAAATGCCATCCGATTCGGTCCGATGCCCATAGGGCTGCATGGGGGCCAAATTCGGATTCGATGTTGTCCGATTTCTATTGGACAGCATCGGATTTGCAAAAATCGTCGTGTGAAACCAGCCTAATCTGTGAATCTCAAATCTTTCAGTTTCCCATAAAAAATTTTTTTTCCTGTAACCTGTGATTCTCAAATTCTTCAGTTTATGCTAAAAAGGCTGTTTTTGGTCTCTAACCTGTGAATCTCAAATTTTCCATTTTCCCCTTAACAGGATTTTTTGGCCTGTAACCTGTAATTCTCAAATCCTTTGGTTTCATCTAAAAAGGAATTTTTGGCCTGTAACAAATGATGCTCAAATCCTTCAGTTTCCTCTAAAAAGGTTCTCTTTGACCTCTAACCTGTGATTCTCAAAACCTTGTTTCCCCTAAAACGGTTCTGTTTGGCCTCTTGCCTGTGATTCTCAAATTCTTCAGTTTCCCTTTGAAAAAGGCTATGTTTGGCCCCTAATCTGTGAAATTTATATCCTTTTGTTTCCTTTAAAAAAAACAGTTTTTGTCTCTAACCAGTGTATATCAAATCTTTTTGTTTCCCCTAAAAACGTTTTTTTGTTATTTTCAAATTCTTCAGTTTACCCTAAAAAGGTTCTGTTTGGCCTCTAACTTGTGATTCTCAAATCGTTCAGTTTCCCTTAAAAATACATTTTTGGCTCTAACTTCTGAATCTCAAATCTTTCAGTTTCTCCTGAATAGGCTGTGTTTGGCCTCTAACCTGTGATACTCAAATCCTTCAGTTTCCCCTAAAAAGACATTTTTTGGCTCTAACTTGTGTTTTTTATATCCTTTACTTTCTCCTAAAAAGGCATTTTTTGCCTTTAACCTGTGATTCTCAAATCCTTCAGCTTCCCCAAAAATGGCTCTGTTTGGCCTCTAACCTATGAATCTCAAATCCTCCATTTTCCCCTAAAAAGGATTTTTTGGCCTGTAACCTGTGATTTTCAAATCCTTTGGTTTCAACTAAAAAGGAATTTCTGGCCTGTAACAAATGATGCTCAAATCCTTCAGTTTCCAGTAAAAAGCTTCTCTTTGGGTCACGTCACACGATGTTGCCAGAGATGTCGGTGGTGACTGGCGGAAGTGCGCACATTTTTGGCACCGGCGATCTGACAGGTGGCATCGCTGCTGGGGTGTTTCAAAACCCCAGCGGCAATGCCTTAAAGGGAACCAACCACCTCAGATGACGACTATAAGCAGTTAATACATGTCCCTGCACCCTACCTACACCGTTCCAGCTATGCTTTTGCTAAGAATATTGATAAATGCAAACCGAAATATGCACTTTGTAAACTTACATTCCTGCGTACTTGAGGGCGTCTCCCTCGGGCTCTCGTACTAGAGGGCTGTGCTCATCATGTCTGCTCTCCCCCTCCCTTATGCACGCCCCCTCTCAGCCTGCTATAGTGATGTGAGGCTGATTGCGTCATAAAGGGGCGGGGCTACCGGGATGCCGCGATTTAGCCCCGCCCCTTTATGACGCAATCAGCCTCACATCACTATAGCAGGCTGAGAGGGGGCGTGCATAAGGGAGGGGGAGAGCAGGCATGACGAGCACAGCTCACAAGTGCCAGCACACACAGGGAGACGCCCTCAAGTACGCAGGAATGTAAGTTTACAAAGTGCATATTTCGGTTTGCATTTATCAATATTCTTAGCAAAAACATAGCTGGAACGGTGTAGGTAGGGTGCAGGGACATGTATTAACTGCTTATAGTCGTCATCTGAGGTGGTTGGTTCCCTTTAACATGGGAGCCTACGGCTCCCATTGCCTGGCAGATAGCCGTCGGCCGTTTACATGCCTGTACCTGTACATTTTTCAGTTTCCTTTAAAAAGACTCTATTTGGTCTCTAACCAGTAAATCTCAAATCTTTCAGTTTCCCCTGTACAGGCTGTGTGTGGCCTTTAAATGTGCTGTTACGCGCTCCGATTTCGTTTACGAGATCGTAAGGAAAGTCACGTGACCGCTGTCATTTCGAGATCGTTAGTGCGGTGTCAGACGCATGGATCTTGTTAATGAGCTCTAATTTGGCTTTGCACCAGCTTCGTTCCGCAGACCTTTGTGAACAATTTAATAAAGCGGCAGGAATAGGAGAAATTTGAACGAGATCGTTCATCATGGTGTTACACTGTATGATGTGGCACTTTGCTGGAGCATTATTTGGGCAACGAACGATAGATTTGAGGTCCTGCTCTCAAATTTGAGATGTCCTATCCAACGATTTCTCGTTCAGACATCCTGCGTTTACATGCAAAGATGCACAAACGAGATCGTAAGAATGATCTCAAAAGCGTGACGTTTCAACAATATCGTTTAATATATTGGAGCGTGTAATGACACCTTAACCTTTGATTTTCAAATCCTTCAGTTTCCCCTAGAAAGACTTTTTTGGCTCTAACTTGTGTTTTTCAAATCCTTTACTTTCCCATAAAAGGCATTTTTGGCCTATAACCTGCGATTCTCAAATTCTGCAATTTACCCTAAAAGGCTCTGTTTGGCTTCTAACCTGTAATTCTTAAATCTTTCAATTTTCCTGAAAAATGTATTTTTTACATGTATCCTGTGATTTTCAAATCCTTCAGTTTCCCCTAAAAAGGCATTTTTTTTACTGTAACCTGTGATTATTAAATTTTTCATTTTCCCTTAAAAAGACTATTTGGCCTCTAACCAGTAAATGTCAAATCTTGTAGTTTCCTATGAACAGGCTGTGTTTGGCCTCTAAGCTGTGATTCTCAAATCCTTCAGTTTCCCCTAAAAACACATTTTTTGCTTATAATCTGTGATTCTTAAAGGGATCCTGTCACCCCCAAATCACCTCTAAACCTATTAAAACCTGTCCCTAGAGCATATTAACACTGTCCCTACACTCCTTTTAGCTCCTAAATGGCATTAGTCAAAGTGAATATAAACGTTTTATAAGTACCTGATTAGTCATGATAATGAGTGACTATGCTATTCATAGTCACTCATCAAGGCAGCCCCTCTTCTTCATATCACGCCTATTCAGGCGTGCTCGTCAGTCTATGTTCAAAATCGCGCCTCCCTGCGCGCCTCCCCTCTCTCTCATAGCGTCCGGGCTTCACTGTAAGCTGTATGACGCGATTCGCGTCATTCCCGGCGCCAGATGACGTATTTGCAGCCGCGCCGCGCTGTCAGCTTCAAGTCCCGTACTGCGCATGCGCATGGGCATGCGCAGTGCGTATTTTGAAGCTGACAGCGCGGCGCGGCTGCAAATACGTCATCCGGCGCCGGGAATGACGCGAATCGCGTCATACAGCTTACAGTGAAGCCCGGACGCTATGAGAGAAGGGGAGGCGCGCAGGGAGGCGCGATTTTGAACATAGACTGACGAGCACGCCTGAATAGGCGTGATATGAAGAAGAGGGGCTGCCTTGATGAGTGACTATGAATAGCATAGTCACTCATTATCATGACTAATCAGGTACTTATAAAACGTTTATATTCACTTTGACTAATGCCATTTAGGAGCTAAAAGGAGTGTAGGGACAGTGTTAATATGCTCTAGGGACAGGTTTTAATAGGTTTAGAGGTGATTTGGGGGTGACAGGATCCCTTTAAATTCTTCATTTACCCTAAAAAGGCACTGTTTGGCCTCTAACCTGTAATTCCTAAATCCTTCAGTTTTCCCTAAAAATGTATGTTGTGCATGTATCCTGTGATTTTCAAATCCTTTCCCCTAAAAAGGTTGTGTTTGGTCTCTAATCTGTGAATCTCAAATCTTTCAGTTTCCTACAAAATATTTTTTTTGCCTCTAACCAGTATATCTGAAATCCTTTAGTTTCCTCTAAAAATACATTTTTTGCCTTTAACCTGTGATTCTCAAATCCGTTAGTTTCCCCTAAAAAGGCTCTCTTTGGCCTCTAACCTGTGAATCTCAAATCCTCCATTTTCCCCTTAAAAGGATTTTTTGGCCTGTAACCTATAATTCTCAAAAATCCTTTGGTTTCACCTAAAAATAAATGTTTGGCCTGTAACAAATGATTCTCAAGTCCTTCAGTTTCCTCTAAAAAGGTTCTCTTTGACCTGTGGTTCTCAAAACCTTGTTTCCCCTAAAATGGTTCTGTTTGGCCTCTTGCCTGTGATTCTCAAATTCTTCAGTTTGCCCTCTAAAAAGACTGTTTGGCCTCTAATCTATGAAACTCATATCCTTTAGTTTCCTTAAAAAAACCTTTTTTTGCCTCTAACCAGTGTATCTCAAATTTTTTAGTTTCCCCTAAAAATGCATTTTTTGCTGTTAACCTGTGATTTTCAAATTCTTCAGTTTACCCTAAAAAGGCCTGTTGGCCTCTATTGTGATTCTCAATCCTTCATTCTCTAAAATACATTTTGCTCTAACTTCTATCTCAAATCCTTCAGTTTTACCTAAAAAAGCTATGTTTATTTTATGATTCTGTCTGATGGCATCTTGTATGGTCATACCCCTCTTTTGGAAAACCACCCAGCGTCCGAGACTGACTGACTGGTTAATTGAAATGTATAAAATATACAAAATGGAGGATCTCACAGCTGAAGTTAGGGACTCTAAAGATGGGTTCTTTAACCCCTTCCCGACATAGGACGTTGTGCAACGTCCTGTGTTTCTGCCTGTTCCCGACACAGGACGTTGCACAACGTCCTGGCAGATTTGAGCTGCTGCAGCTCCTGTGAGTGGGGTCGCTCAGGTGTCACAGATGCTGCTGCTCTGTGACAACCTGTAGATGACCCCACAGGGGGTTGATTAACCCCCCCATGCCCAGGACCCCTCCGATCGGCAGTTTAAAAGTGAAACTGCCGATCGGAGGGAATCATAGGGATTCACCCCTCCAGATCTGATTGGAGCTCTCCAACCAGATCTGGTGGGGCGGATCGGCAAGTGCCCACCCCTCCTCAGCCCCCTCCAGCTCCATCACTCACAGGCCCCCCTCGTCCCCCTAAACTGCCCGCCCCCCTCTATAATTAGGTATATGCCGGCGGGCTGCACCCGCGTGCGCCCGCCGGCAACACTGTCCGGTCCCCTGCAGTTGTGGTCCCCTCCAGGCTGCCCCCATCTCCGAGCCCTGTGCCTGGCCCCCCCCTCACCTCCTGCAGCGGGCTGCACACTTTGGTGCACCCGCCGCTGAGGCCGCCCTGCCGCCGCCGCTGCTGCTGGCCTCCTCTGCCCGCCGGTCTGTGGCCCCGCCTCCTCTCCCGGCCTCCTCCTGCTCATCGGTGGAACGAGGGAGGTAAGTATGTATCTATGTATGTATCTATGTATGTATGTATGTATGAATGAATGAATAAATGAATGAATTGATGGATGGGTGATGGATGGATTGGTGAATGGATGGATGGATGGGGGGTGCATGCGTGGACGTGTGCGTGCGTGGACGTGAGCGTACATGAGTGTGCGTGGACGTGAGTGTGCGTAGACGTGTGCGTGCGTAGACGTGTGCGTGTGTGGACACGTGTATGGACGTGTGCGTGAGTGGACACGTGTGTGGACGTGTGCGTGCATAGATGTGTGTGTGCATAGACGTGTGGGTGGATGTGTGCATAGATGGATGTGTGCATGGACGTGTGCATGGATGTGGATGTGCGTGGATGTCAGCGTACGTGTGTGGATGTGCGTGGATGTCAGCGTGCGTGTGTGGATGTGTGCATGCCTGGATGTCAGCATGCGTGCGTGGATGTCAGTGTGCGTGCGTGGATGTGTGCATGTGTGGATGTCAGTGTGCGTGCTTGAATATCAGCGTGCATGCGTGGATGCCAGCGCGCGTGGATGTCAGCATGCGTGGATGTCAGCGTGCGTGGATGTACGTGCGTGGATGTGCGTGCGTGGATGTGCGTGCATGGATGTGCGCATGCGTGGATGTCAGCGTGCGTGCGTGGATGCGTGCGTGCGTGGATGTCAGCGTGCGTGCGTGCGTGATTGTCAGCATGCGTGAATGTCAGCGTGCGTGGATGTCAGCGTGCGTGGATATTAGCGTGCGTGGATGTCAGCGTGCGTGGATGTCAGCGTGCATGGATGTCAACGTGCGTGTGTGGATGTGTGCGTGCGTGGATGTCAGCGTGCATGCGTGGATGTCAGCGTGCTTGAATGTCAGCGTGCGTAGATGTGTGTGGATGTGCGTGGATGTGGATGTGCGTGCGTGGATGTCAGCGTGCATGCGTGGATGTGTGCGTGCGTGGATGTGTGCGTGGATGTGGATGTGAGTGCGTGGATGTGGGTGCGTGGTTGTGTGCATGCGTGGATGATGGGTGCATAGGTGGATGGATGGGTGCAACAAGGGATCAAGAGTCCTCTTGTTGTAGTCTCTGGGATCATAGTCATGGTGCACTGTATGACAGGTCATTGTCATACAGTGCACCATAACTCTGACCCCAGAGACTGTAGGAAGAGGACACTTCATCCCTTGCTGCAGTCTCTGGATTGAGCAGAGGCGATCGAGCATCGTGGGACCTTCGTTGTGGACTACGTCGGAGGCGATCGAGCGTCGTGGGACCTTCGTTGTGGACTACGTCGGATCTTTATAATAAAGATGGAGTCCGAATTTTGTTTGTGTTATTTTTTTCAAATAAAAAGATTTTTCTCTGTGTGTATTTTCTGACTATTTACCAGAGATTTCTAATGGCGGGTCTAACATTGGCCCTATATTATGAATCTCGGGCTTAGTGCCAGCTGCCAATAAAAAGCTGGCATTAACCCCTTTATTACCCAGTTTGCCACCGGCACCAGGGCAACTGGAAGAGCATGGGTACAGCGCCAGAAAATGGCGCTTCAATGAATGCGCCATTTTCTGGGGCGGCTGCGGGCTGCAATTCGCAGCATGGGGGGCCCAAAACGTTTGGGCCTCTCCATGCTGCGGATTCCAGCCCACAGCTGCCTAGTTGTACCTGGCTGGACCAAAAATATGGCGGAGCCCCATGTCATTTTTTTTTCTAGAATTAGTTCTAGAAGAAAAAAAAAGGGCTTTGCTGTATTTTTGGTGGCCAGCCAGGTACAACGAGGCAGCTGGGGGTTGGTGGCAGTCCGTAGCTGCCAAGTTGTACCTGGCTGGACCAAAAATATGGCGGAGCCCTACGCCATTTTTTTTCTAGAATTAGTCCTAGAAAAAAAAATTAAAATGGGCTTCGCTGTATTTAGATGCATAGTGAACACTTTGAACCCTCAGGTGTTTCACAAATTGATCCGTAAAAATGAAAAAAGAAAATTTGTGTGAAAACAAATGTACTTTTTCCTTCTTACGGATCAATTTGTGAAGCACCTGGGGGTTCAAAGTGCTCACTATGCAACTAGATGCATTCCTTGGGGGGTCTAGTTTCCAAAATAGGGTCACTTGTGGGGGAGCTCCAATGTTTAGGCACACAGGGGCTCTCCATACACGACATGGTGTCCGCTAATGATTCCAATAGTTAGCGGACACCATGTCGCGTATGGAGAGCCCCTGTGTGCCTAAACATTGGAGCTCCCCCACAAGTGACCCCATTTTGGAAACTAGACCTCCCAGGGAACGTATCTAGATGGGTTGTGAACATTTTGAACCCCCAGGTGCTTCACAAATTCATCTGTAAAATTGAATAAGTACTTTTTTTTTCCATAAAAATTTTATTTTTCATTTTCACAGATTCATTTGTGAAGCACTGGGGCATTCAAAATGCTCACCTCCCATCTAGATAAGTTCCCTGGGGGGTCTAGTTTCCAAAATGGGGTCACTTGTGGGGGAGCTCCAATGTTTAGGCACATAGGGGCTCTCCAAACGCGACATGGTGTCCGCTAACAATTGAAGCTAATTTTTCAGTCAAATTGTTAGCGGACACCATGTCGCGTTTGGAGAGCCCCTGTGTACCTAAACATTGGAGCTCCCTCACAAGTGACCCCATTTTGGAAACTAGAGCACCCAGGGAACTTATCTAGATGGGTGGTGAGCATTTTGAACCCCAAGGTGCTTGAAAAATTCATCCGTAAAAATGAAAAAACACTTTTTTTTCCATCAAAATTTTCTTTTTTCATTTTTACAGATTAATTTGTGAAGCACTGGGGCGTTCAAAATGCTCACCACCCATCTAGATAAGTTCCCTGGGGGGGTCTAGTTTCCAAAATGGGGTCACTTGTGGGGGAGCTCCAATGTTTAGGCACACAGGGGCTCTCCAAGCGCAACATGGTGTCTGCTAACAATTTGACGGAAAAATCAGCTCAAATTGTTAGCGGACACCATGTCGCGTTTGGAGAGCCCCTGTGTGCCTACACATTAGAGCTCCCCCATAAGTGACCCCATTTTGGAAACTAGACCCCCAGGGAATTTATCTAGATGGGTGGTGAGCATTTTGAACCCCCAGGTGCTTCAAAAATTCATCCGTAAAAATGAAAAAGTACTTTTTTTTCCATAAAAATGTTCTTTTTTCATTTTTACAGAATTATTTGTGAAGCACTGGGGTGTTCAAAATGCTCACCACCCATCTAGATAAATTCCCTGGGGGGTCTAGTTTCCAAAATGGGGTCACTTGTGGGGGAGCTCCAATGTTTAGGCACACAGGGGCTCTCCAAATGCAACATGGTGTCCGCTAACAATTTGACTGAAAAATCAGCTCAAATTGTTAGCGGACACCATGTCACGTTTGGTGAGCCCCTGTGTGCCTACACATTGGAGCTCCCCCATAAGTGACCCCATTTTGGAAACTAGACCCCCCAGGGAATTGATCTAGATGGGTGGTGAGCATTTTGAACCCCCAGGTGCTTCACAAATTCATCCGTAAAAATGAAAAAGTACTTTTTTTTCTACAAAAATTTTCTTTTAGCCTAAATTTTTTCATTTTCACATGGGGAACAGGATAAAATGGATCCTAAAAATTGTTGGGCAATTTCTCCTGAGTACATTGATATCTCATATGTGGTCATAAACCACTCTTTGGGCGCACGGCAGGGCTCAGAAGGGAAGGAGCGCCATTTGACTTTTTGAATGGAAAATTAGCTCCAAAAGTCAAATTGCGCTCCTTCCCTTCTGAGCCCTGCCGTGCGCCCAAAGAGTGGTTTATGACCACATATGAGATATCGATGTACTCAGGAGAAATTGCCCAACAATTTTTAGGATCCATTTTATCCTGTTCCCCATGTGAAAATTAAAGAATTGAGGCTAAAAAAGCATTTTTGTTGGAAAAATTAAAATGACCATTTTTTCCTTCCACTTTGCTTTAGTTCCCGTGAAGCACCTGAAGGGTTAATAATCTTCTTGAATGTAGTTTTGAGTAGCTTGAGGGGTGCAGTTTTTGGAATGGTGTCACTTTTGGGTGTTTTCTGTCATGTAAACCCCTCAAAGGGACTTCAAATGTGATGTGGTCACTAAAAAAAATGGCTTTGTAAATTTTGCTGGAAAAATGAAAAATTGCTGATGAACTTTGAACCCTTATAACGTCCGAACAAAAATGTATTTTTTTTCCAAAATTGTGCTGATGTAAAGTAGACATGTGGGAAATGTTATTTATTAACTATTTTGTGTCACATACCTCTCTGGTTTAGCAGAATAAAAATTCATAATTTGAAAATTGCAAAATTTTCAAAAATTTTGCCAAATTTTTAATTTTTTCACAAATAATCGCAAAAATTATCAACCTAAATTTAATACTAACATGAAGCCCAATATGTCACAAAAAAACAATCTCAGAATCGCTAGGATCCGTTGAAGTGTTCCAGAGATATTACCTGATAAAGGGACACTGGTCAGAATTGACAAAAATGGCCTGGTCATTAAGGTCAAAATAGGCCCGGGGGTGAAGGGGTTAAGATTTGGAGTCAGTGGATTATGTTCCTGGACACCCCTGATTTTACCTCTATATTTGGAGATGCTCATCCAGGCCCACTGCGAGGCACCTATCTGGGTCGAAGCTTCCCACCTCTTTCTCACCAGAAGAGATAAGATAGGTGTGGATTGGTGAGAAATGGAGATTCTGGCTAAAGACATGAGTTGTAGAGAGGTTGGGAAGCATAATTATCAATGACCAGATGCAGAGATGGAATGTTCCCCCCTCTCCCCACCCTCACTTCCTTTCCTTATCCTCACTAGTACCCTTTCTCCTTACCCTTACACTATCATTTCTCTACCCACCCTTGCTTAACTTCTTCTGTCTTTTTGTTCCCCTCTTTTAAGGTTTGGGACCTGTGGTTCCTTACTGTTTTTAGTAGTAGTCGAAATAACGAGACAAGTAAAGTTTTATGCTTTAATAGTTACTTGATATGAAAATGTTTCTTCAACTCTTTAGGTACATAACTTTCACCAGTAGTCTCTACTCCATCTGATATTGAGATGAAAAGTCATTAGAGGCCCCCTTGGAAATGTTCTTTAGACGATTTTTAGAAGTCCATATGCTGAATTGTTGTCCATGATGATGTACCTGATCTGTTTTTTTTTCCTAGCTGGACATTCAGAACTACCACGAGTTTTGTATTTACGGTCTCGTATCTTACTTATCGTTGTATTGATGTATATCCCAATAAAAACAGATTATACATAAAAAAACTGTTTCACTTCTAAACTGTGAATCTCAAATCCTTCAGTTTCCCCTAAAAAGGTATTTTTTGTTTACCTGTAACCTGTGATTATCAACATTTTCAGTTTCCCCTAAAAAGACTCTATTTGGCCTCTAACCAGTGAATCTCAAATCTTTCAGTTTCCCCTGAACAGGCTGTGTTTGGCCTCTAACCTGTGAGTCTCAAATTCTTTTCTTTCCTCTAAAAAGCCATTTTGTGACTGTAATCTGTCATTCTCAAATTCTTCCGTTTACCCTAAAAAGACTATTTGGCCCTCTAACTTGTGATTCTCATATAATTTAGTGTCCCCTAATAATGTATTTTTTTGCATGTAACCTGTGATTAACAAATTTTTCAGTTTCCCCTAAAAAGGCATTTCTGGCTTGTAACCTCTGATTCTCAAATCCTTCATTTTCCCCTAAAGAAGTATTTTTTGTCCTTTGATATTGAAATCCTTTGGCTTCACCTAAAAAGGAATTTTTGGCCTGAGCCAATGATGCTCCATGACTTCAATTTACTCTAAAAAGGTTCTCTTTGACCTCCAACCTGTGTGTCTCAAAACCTTGTTTCCCCTAAAATGGTTCTGTTTGGCCGATTGCCTGTGCTTCTCAAATTCTTAAATTTTCCCTAAAAAGGCTCTGTTTTGCCTCTAATCTATGAAACTCGTATCCTTTAGTTTCCTTTAAAAAAAACTTTTTTTTCACCTCTAAACAGTGCATCTAAAATCTTTTAGTTTCCCCCTAAAAATGCATTTTTTGCTGTTAACCTGTGATTTTCACATTCTTCAGTTTACCCTAAAAGGCTCTGTTTGGCCTCTAATGTGTGATTCTCAAATCCTTCAGTTTGGTGGGGGCGTGGCTTGCAGTTCATGCTGAGCAGTCACGTTTAGCTGAGGCTCCTGCTCTTCAGCCATATCAACAGGATTTTAGCCTTTATTTTGGCTATAAATCCTACCAAAACGACTGGATCCTTCTGGACCATCTTTCTGGACCTTCTGGATTACCTGGAATTTCTTTTCACCACTGGATAATCATTTTTGGACTCTTTCTGAAGTGACAAACAACTGATCCCGCTCTTGCAGGACTACCTGATCACCCTTGAGGACTTGAAGAACTATTTGTACTTTTTTTTTTACCCCATTTTATTATCCACAAGAGGCTTCATGAGCCCAAAAGAACCTCCAGACATACTGTCTGGTTTTTCCTGCCACTAGAGCAACTGTCTGGAACCCAAACAACGGAGGGTTGCTTTGGTAACCACTCTGGCTTCCATGCTCTATAGCTCTTTAATTGCTTTTCCTATCTTTATCCCTGTATTACTGGAGGATCTGTACAGACTAATCCTGCTTTTATTTAATCTGAAGGGGTCCCTTAGCTCTTAAGAGACCCTAGGACTATGCCACTGGACTTTTATTATTACCAGCGCTGAGCTCTAGAGCTCAGCTGGCTGTCATATAGCCACAGCGGCTATCACCGACTTCTCCTGCAGCAGCGGTCTTTCTTTAGTGGGCAGCGCTGATTGACATCCCTGGAGGCTTGGATCTGTGGACCCCAGAGACTACTGAACAGTGATATCGCTGGGTTCCTTCTCATCTGGGCAGCTCTCCAGCTCCTGCAGGCTGGCGCTCATCAGTGGCGGCTTCTGACAACTGACCGCGATATTAAGGAGTGGTTCCTTAGCTACGCTGACACTGCTGCCGGTGGGGATTGGAGCGCGGTGCTAGACCAGCGGATAACTCTTTCGGGTGTCCTGTAGCTCCTGGGGCAGCTCCTGGCTTGATTGTCTCCCCCCTCCTGAGCGGCCGCCTGGAGCAGGGGGACCGACACACTTCAACAGCGGCTGCTGTTGTTTACATTACCATAGCAACGCTCCTGCTTGGCTTCCCCGATGTTCTGCCTGTTTCAACACCTAGGAGCTGGTGCCTATATATTCTGGATGCTTGTGGGGGCACTTATTACTAGGATCCATCTTGCTGTGATCAGTTGGGTCCTGTGGTTAAACATGCAGCAGAAGTAGCAGCTTTAAACAGCTGATTATCATCTCAGTGTCTGTGCTCAGCTGATCTACCATAGGTTTGTAATATAATACTGTGGTGATCTGGGGGTTTTGGTCCTCCCTGAGTTCCCCCCTTTTTGGAATACCCCTCTGCTTCTGGGGCCACTTGCTGACACGATCTTTTGAAGGGTTGCTTAGCAACCTTGGCTGACGCTTGTATAGAGGGCACCGCTCCCTCTGACAACTTCTTGTAGCCTTTACTAACTCTGGATCTACTTCTAGGATCTTGGGGCTACTCTTGGAGGGGTCCTCTTCTGCTAGACCCACCTGCCATTATTACTTCCCTGCAAAGAAGTTGCTTAGCAACCATTGACTAACGTTTTATAGCAACTCCTGGGGTTGTGCACGCTGGAAAATAGCGGGACCCACTCTTTTTTGACAACTGCTGGATGGACTAAATTGACCCTAGACCTGCTCCTTTGATGTATAATTGACTCGGATCCCGCTGAGTTTTCTAGGTATCCTGTGGCTGCAGTGGCCACCGGGATAGTCATAGCGGGAGCTATCATCACCCACTTCTGACATTAAAGGATCAAGCTTCACTCATACCATCTTGCTGGAACTGTTTCTTCTGGACCTGAGGGTCCTGTTTATTCACCAAGCTTACCAGAACCTCGGACCCACTGCAAGACTGAATTCCTGAACCTCCTGGTACAACACCAGACTTCAATACCTTGACTGTGGATTACTACGTCTCCTGGACGCCGTGGCTTACTTCAATCCTCTGGTTTAAGTATATATGTATGTTTTGCTGTGACGCTACATGATCTATAGTCTAAAGGGTATACAGTATACATGGTATGTAGGTATAGTCTATAAGGGGAGTATATAGTCTTACTTTTTCTGCTACATTTGAACCCTAAAGTATATGCTACCCTCTTTCAACAAGTTTATTTAATCTTGCTGTACTGTACTAGTATTGCTTATACGGGTAATGTTTAGTGTTCTTACAGTGAAATATGGATCTTATTGTTATTGGACCTTGTCTTTGTCTTGAAACCTCATCATTTTTAATAATTCTTAAGTATTACTTAAATCAATATTTAAACTACCTTTACTTTAACCTCTCCTAGAACAACTTTTCCTTTTATATATATATTGGGGTGATGCTTTATTCAGAACTTTTTTTTTACTTGAATAGTATACTATTGTGTGGTACTGAGCTCTAGTGTAGGCATACAACACTCCGAAGTGATTGATACAACTTTCACTTAATACCATTTCAGACGTTCTTGAGATAGCTCTTTTCATTACACGTGATATAAATCTGTCCTTGACCAATGGTCTAATAGGTGTCTGGGTGCGACTAGAGTTTAAAGGTGACACCTGTGAGAAATACACTAGGTTTACTTTGAGTCTCTGGGACTTTCTCACTCCACTTATTGATCGTCATAGGTACATATTCTTCTGCTAGCCCTGGTGGTTATAACGAGTCAACGCACATCTCCACAACTTTTTTTATCTCATTGGATGTATAAACATTAAAGGGAACCAACCACCCCAAATGACCCCCCCCCAGGACTGTTAATATGTGTCCCTACACCCAGCACACACACTTGGGGCAATCGTTTTTGCTAAAAAAACTGTTTAGTAGAAGCTAAGATATAGCTTTATAAAGTTTAAAAAATGTTGCCGACTGGGTGTTACCTAGCTTGTCCTCCTGCAGTGTTCATGTGCCTGTCAGCCTCCTCTTCCCCCCTCCCTTCAGTAAATCCCTGCCCTTTCAGCCTCTCAGGTTTCAGCCTTTCAGGTTTGCCTTCTGTTATCATAAACAATGAGACTCCGTGCAGCAGCCTGTGACGAGGCTGAAAGGGCAGGGCTTTACTGAAGGGAGGGGGCGAGAGGAGGCTGACAGGCACATGAACACTGCAGGAGGACAAGCTAGGTAACACCCAGTCGGCAACATTTTTTAAACTTTATAAAGCTATATCTTAGCTTCTACTAAACAGTTTTTTTAGCAAAAACGATTGCCCCAAATGTGTGTGCTGGGTGTATGGACACATATTAACAGTCCGGGGGGGTCATTTGGGGTGGTTGGTTCCCTTTAAAGCTTTAAGGATATCCCAGTATATTTAACTATCCTCCTATGGCGCACAATTTATAAACATCCTACCCTAAACAAAAGCAAAAAATACCTGCACCTAATATTTGGGAACATGGCTTCTCAAAAAGTTAAAACTGATAAATCTAAATCTAACTATAAAGAGCCTAGTCAATCTAGATATATCCAAAGAGACCGCTCTAGATCTCCTACAAAATACGCTGACGGTCGACTCATGGTCACATAGTCAAGGCGGAAAATCGGACGATTCTGCAAACTTGGACCCTGTCTGTCCAAAACAAAGGAGGGATAAGAGAAAAGAATTAACCTCTAATCAAAAGCCGACTGTACATGAAACTTCTGAATCAGAGGGAGAATCCTCCCCCAGTCCTAGTCCAGTCAATCAACGTATGAGAACTGAAAGCCCTAGTCGCTTGGATAGCATTGACCCCTTGTCAAAATTTGACTGGAGTCAACCAATAGACAATAATTTCTTTAGAGGTGTCTTTTCTACCTTCAAGAAGTCTCTTAGACTTGACTTTGACAGGCTTCAAAACTCAATTGACTCACTCAACCTTAGGACGGACAAGAATGAATCAGAAATTTTTGATCTAGGTAAAAAAAAGCGATAAACTACAGAAAGAAAATAAATTCCTTAAAGAGGAGCTTAAGGCTGTTAAGAACAAGCTGACTGACTTAGAGGATATTGAATATGCAAATAGAGTCTGTGGAGCCTCGTTTAGGAGTCTCAACACAGGACTAGCCAGATCTTCCTCCAGTGAAGGATCTAGCCATGATAACCACCATATTAAGTGGCTCTTTGAGTCAATATCCAGCTCTTTACAAGTTTAAAGATATGACAAGGGAATACCAAGGCCAGGTGTCCATCCACAGACAGCTGTTTCGGGGTGTTGCCCCTCATCAGTGTGGAGTAGGATTCTGGCTAGATTGGAGCAATGCTTAGTAGACCAACAAAACAAAGTATTCACTCATCTCAGGGAGACCAGTTCAAGAAAACACTGCGGGCAGCCGGCTAAAGCGCTCAACACAGTGAATTCCTAGGCCCATAGCCCCCTGGGAATTTTGAATATGCAAATAGAGTCTGTGGGGGCAATGGGCCTAGGAATTCACTGTGTTGAGCGCTTTAGCTGGCTGCCCGCAGTGTTTTCTTGAACTGGTCTCCCTGAGATCAGTGAATACTTTGAGGAAGATAACTTGAAACGATCGTCGGCTGGAGGGGTGAGGAGCCTGTGTAACTGAACAGCTGAGGTGCAGCTTAGAACTAAAGATAATTGGATGCAGGAATCTAAATTGGTGTTCTGCAGGGGGTCCCTTATCTGAGTGTGTATGGGATATTGATAGTGCCCCATGAGTGAGTTTGCAGGTCTTAGGTTGCAAATTGGTGAATAAATACTAATAGGAGCACTAATTTATAGCTATCAGATAATTAATGCTACACAGGAGCACCCTTATAAATTGTTGTTTGCTTTGTAAGGTATTTTTTGTAGAAATTGTTTTAATTTTAATGGAGTATTGCCTGTAATAATTGTGGTACCTTGGCAAATATATATATTTATATAAAAAAAAAATTTAAATGAATTTGCTGAATAATAAAAATAATTAATTGATAAAAAGACAGTTGTTTCATTCATCTTCTGTTAGATAATGGGGGATTTTGGTTTTATCTGTATATGAGTGAAACCTCCAATAATTGGACATTTGATCATATTGCTCCAACCTAGCCAAAATCCTACTCCACACTGATGAGGGGAAACACCCCGAAACATCTGTCTGTGGATGGATACCTGGCCTTGGTATTCCCTTGCCATATCTTTAAACTTGTAAAGAGCTGGAAATTGACTCAAAGGGCCACTTCATATGGTGGTTATAATGGCTAGGTCCTTCACTGGAGGAATATCTGGCTAGTCCTGTGTCGAGACTCCTAAACAAGGCTCCACAGACTATTTGCATATTCAAAATTCCCAGGGGGCAATGGGCCTAGGAATTCACTGTGTTGAGCGCTTTAGTCGGCTGCCCGCAGTGTTTTCTTGAACTGGTCTCCCTGAGATCAGTGAATACTTTGTTTTGTTGGTTTACTAGGCATTGCTCCAACCCAGCCAGAATCCTACTCCACACTGATGGGGGGCAACACCCCGAAACAGCTGTCTGTGGATGGATACCTGGCCTTGGTATTCCCTTGTCATATCTTTAAACTTGTAAAGAGCTGGATATTGACTCAAAGGGCCACTTAATATGGTGGTTATCATGGCTAGGTCCTTCACTGGAGGAAGATCTGGCTAGTCCTGTGTTGAGACTCCTAAACGAGGCTCCACAGACTCTATTTGCATATTGAAAATTCCCAGGGGGCAATGGGCCTAGGAATTCACTGTGTTGAGCGCTTTAGCCAGCTGCCCACAGTGTTTTCTTGAACTGGTCTCCCTGAGATCAGTGAATACTTTGACTTAGAGGATAGGGATAGAAGACAGAATGTGAAATTTAGGGCTATCCCAGAATCAATAAAAACCGAACAATTAGGCACTTACATAAAAGACCTTTTAAAAACAGCTATCCCGTCACTAACGGATCTTGATGTAACGCTAACCAGAACCCATCGTTTACCTAAACCAAGACATCTTAAACGGGAGATACCCAGAGATGTGATCTCCAAGTTTCATTTTTTCCATACTAAAGATCTTCTTATGGAGTATTTGCGCACCAACAAAACCCTCCCAAAGCATTTTGAGAACATCAAAGTCTTTGCGGATTTATCCAAGGAGACAATGAACCAGAGAAAAATGTTATCAAAAATTACTGATGTCCTGAGACAACAGAAAATTCAGTACAGATGGGGATTCAACCCTACGAAAGTCCTCTTTCACTATCAGGGAAAAAAAATTGGAATATCTGACATAGAAGATGGAGAAAGAATTTTTAAGGATTTAGGATTTATGATCTCCTGATGGATTACACCCATAATTGGGCTGAGGCACTAGACCAGTACTTTAGCCCCTCAAAGGAGGTTTTTCATCGAGTTTAGTCCCTCCTATTGGGATTTACTGGGTACTACAAGGTTTTCCTGATTTAACTAGTAGTAGTATTAGTATTGGATCTTCCCGAGGTATTTTTACTTAGTCGGGTTAGACCTAATTTAGGATTAAAATAGAATTTAGTTTAAGTTAGGATAATTTAAGTTTTTCCCATAGACTGTAAACTGTTAGATTCTCTTACGACATGTCCTGGAAAAAACAGATATTTTATGATTAACGCCATACTCTAGGTAATGTGTGTGAATTAGTGTATCTCAACTATGTCACATAAATTTATGACTAAAAATGTCAATGGCGTGAACACCCCTCAACGTCGTTATCTTACCTTGAAATTGATTAAAGACAATAAAGCCGACATAATAGCTCTTCAAGAGACTAAATTCTCTTCTATCAATCCCCCTAAATTCGTTCACAAAGACTTCCAAAATATTTTCCTTGTAAATAATGTAAAGAAAAAATGGGGAGTAGGCCTCCTAATTAAAAACACAGTCCCATTCGAACAAATTTATCGTTTAGATGACCCAGAAGGGAGATACAGTACATCATTTTAGTATGTAAATTGAATTACCAAATTTTTACATTAGCTAATGTTTATGTTCCAAATAAGGGCCAAATGACTTTTTTAAACAAGATATTACGCATCATTAACCAACAAAAAAAAGGCGAATTAATAATCTGAGATTTTAATGTAGTTCCCAACCCATCTCTAGATTCCTCATTCAAATCCAGACGGCATTCTTCTTCCTTAGATGCATGGATGATCAAAAATGATATACGGTATGTGATGTTTTTAGATGTCTCCATGCTTCTTCTATTGAATTTACTCATTACTCCGGAACTCATAATTTCTACGCCAGGATTGATTTGGTCCTTACTAATAGATTTTCTCTCCCTAAGTTTAAAACCATTAAATCTTTAAGACATCTGGTATCTGCAATAAATTATCTTCCCTTTCCCTATATAAAATCAATTCAACAAAATCACAAATAATAGATTTTAATATGGACGAAACATTCTTAAACTATATGAAGGAAGAATTTAATTTTATGTGGGATGAAAAAAGCATTTCCTATTTAGGAATAAATATAACTAAATCCGTCTCTAGCGTAATCCAGGAGAACCTAGCGATCCTCTATAAATCTCTTCATATGGATTATTTAAGACTTGTAAAAATTGAGATCTCTTGGCGAAGCAGGATTGAGGCATTTAAAATGCTTCTCCTGCCTAAATTAATGTATGTGTTTAGAGCCTTACCAAGTTATATTCCTAAGACCTCTTTTATTAGATTTCAATCTCAATTGAAGGCATTTATATGGAACCATAAAAAAAACAAGAGTCTCCGGCGTATCACGGGAGAGGCACAAGAAAATGGGAGGTCATGAAGTACCCAACCTGTATAAATATTATCTAGCCTCTATCATCAAGCTTTCGCAGAGTTGGCTTCTGGACTCTTCCAACATGTGCTGGATCAATATAGAACGCTCAATTGCTAAAAATAAGAACCTATTAGCTTTACTGTTGGATTCTTCTAAAAAGGCCCTTGACCACCCCACTCTAAAAGCAGTTGTCTCTGCATGAAGACACCTTACTTTTAAAGTTGCTAAATATTTCACCCCAGCAAAGCTACAAAATATTCCCTTGGTAATATTGGAAATTTTATTACCACACCTAAATCTCTCAACATGGCTCAAAAAGGGTATACTTAATGACCTAATCTTTGAAAACTCTTTGATCCTATTCTACACCCTGCAATCTAAATACTCTCTTTCTAGGGACGAAAGAACACGATGGAGACTCATAGCAGGATATTTTGAAAAATCCCCTCTAAAATTCTCGCTCCCACAAATAATAGTGGATCTCTTAAATTCTCCACACAAGACCTCTATTTGGAAGACAAATGAACTTTACAAAATCATAAACGAGGAAATAGAACTCCCTAAACTACCTTTTTTTGAGGTGTGGGAAAAAGAATTTACCGTATATACTCGTGTATAAGCCGACCAGTGTATAAGCCGACCCCCTACTTTTGCCCCCAAAACCTGGGAAAACCTATTGACTCGTGTATAAGCCGAGGGTGGACCCCATCACAGGTATACAGCCCCCAGCAGTGTGGTATACAGGCCTCCCCAGTTGTAGTATACAGCAGCCTCCCCAGTGGTATATACAGGCCCCAGCAGTATTACAGCAGCCCCAGTGGTATATACAGGCCCCCGAAGTATATACAGGCCACAGCAGTATATACAGCAGCCCCAGTGGTATATACAGGCCCCAGCAGTATATACAGGCCCCAGTGGTATATACAGCAGCCCCAGTGGTATATACAGCAGCCCCATGGTAATACAGGCCGCAGTATATACAGGCCCCAGCAGTATATACAGGCCCCAGTGGTATATACAGGCCCCAGCGGTATATACAGCAGCCCCAGTGGTATATACAGGCCCCAGCAGTATATACAGCAGCCCCAGTGGTATATACAGGCCCCAGCAGTATATACAGCAGCCCCAGTGGTATATACAGGCCCCAGCAGTATATACAGCAGCCCCAGTGGTATATACAGGCCCCAGCAGTATATACAGCAGCCCCAGTGGTATATACAGGCCCCAGTAGTATATACAGCAGTCCCAGTGGTATATACAGGCCCCAGTAGTATATACAGCAGTCCCAGTGGTATATACAGGCCCCAGCAGTATATACAAGCCCCAGCAGTATATACAGAAGCCCCAGTGGTATATACAGGCCCCAGCAGTATATACAGCAGCTCCAGTGGTATAAGAAGGCCCCAGCAGTATATACAGCAGCCCCAGTGGTATATACAGGCCCCAGCAGCCCCAGTGGTATACAGGCGCCGCCCCCCCCATCAGTGGGATACAAGGCCCCCCTCGCTGCCGCACACCTGTAAAGTAATACATGATTATACTTATCCCTGTCGCCGCTGTCACCGCCGCAGCTCTGCACCACGCTCTTCCGGGTCTTCATGCTTCCTCCTCCGGTGCACAGGAAATGACGTCATTGCCTGCGCCCGCCGGCCGGAGGAGGAAGAATGAAGACCCGGAGGAGCGCGGTGACAGCAGCGACAGTGATAAGTATAATCATGTATTACTTTACAGGTGTGCGGCAGCAAGGTGGGCCCTGTATCCCACTGATGGAGGGGGAAGCCGCGCCTGTATACACGTATGACTCGTGTATAAGCCGAGGGGGGGACTTTTCAGCACATTTTTTGTGCTGAAAAACTCGGCTTATACACGAGTATATACAGTAATATTCAAATTTACCTACAAAAAATGACTAAAACCCTAAACATTACTTACTCCCATACTGTCTGTGCCTCAACTCAAGAATCTTTTTACAAAACTCTCCAAGATGGTACTGGTCTTCTGTAAAGCTACATCATGTTAACCCGACTTACCCATCTACCTGCTGGAGAGACTGTAAAAACCCAGGCACCCTGTCGCACATTTTTTGGGCTTGCCAAAAGTTGCTAAATTTTTGGAATGGTATTAAGGTACTCATAACTGACATCACAGGATGGATAATAACACTGACTCTGCAACTAGTCCTATTATCAATAGGTATTGAAGAACTTCCTAAACAGCTTCGATTTATAATCTCGCACATACTTTTAACAGCGAAAACCACCATAGCAGCTAGATGGAATAATATTGAACCGTCAACTCCAATGGAATTAATCGAACGAGTAGTTCAACATAGTATCTTTGAATACAACAACTCTATAAGAAATAATACTTTTTAAAAGTTTTAAAACATTGGACACTATGGATAGTTAAATTTTCTCCCCTTTTAATGAACAAGGCCTAGTGACATTATTTAGTGAAATAATTGTGACGTAACCATTAAATTATTGTTTTTTTGTTTGCCGTTTTACTTAGTATATTTCTAGCTTTATTGGGTTTTCCTTTTAATCTGTACCGCTTGGTGTAGTGTGGTATTTAAATTTGTGGGATTGATTTTCCCACATTTATTCTTCTGTATAATGATTGTATGGTTTATATTTCTATGTATAATAGGCATAACCTACTGTAAATTCCATATTTTTGTAATTTTTATCTTTTGTGTATGTGCATATCCCCTCCTCCCCCTCCCTTCTCCCTTCATTTATGAACCCTCCCTTTCCTCTCTCCCTATTTATGAAAAAAAAAATTTCAATAAACATATTTGGAAACACAAATCCTTCAGTTTTACCTAAAAAGGCATTTTTTGCCTGTAACCTGTGATTATTAAATTTTTCAGTTTCATTTAAAGAGACTCTATTTGGCCTCTAACCAGTAAACTTCAAATCTTTCAGTTTCCTGTGAACAGGCTGTGTTTGGCCTGTAATCTGTGTATCTCAAATCCTTCAGTTCCCCTAGAAAGACATTTTTTGGCTCTAACTTGTGTTTTTCAAATCCTTTACTTTCCCATAAAAGGCATTTTTTGCCGTTAACCTGTGATTCTCAAATTCTGCCGACGGATAGTACGGGTTGACACTGCTGTACCCTCGGACTGCAGGGCAGCTTGAACTTGTTTGGATGTTAGTTGAGGTTCTTTATCCACCATCTGCACAATCTTGCGTTGAAATCTCTCATCAATTTTTCTTTTCCATCCACATCTAGGGAGGTTAGCCACAGTGCCATGGGCTTCAAACTTCTTGATGACACTGCGCACGGTAGACACAGGAGCATTCAGGTCTTTGGAGATGGACTTGTAGCCTTGAGATTGCTCATGCTTCCTCACAATTTGATTTCTCAAGTCCTCAGCCAGTTCTTTGAGCATGGAGAAAAGAAAGAAGACCAAAGAACTGAATTAGTTAGTTAATTAGTGAATTAGTTATTGCCTATTAAAGCAGTGTTTCCCAACTCCAGTCCTCAAGGCACACCAACAGGTCATGTTTTCAGGATTTCCTTATCATTAGACAGATGATGGAATTATCCCCTGTGCAAGTGATTAAATTATCACCTGTGCAATCCTAAGGAAATCCTGAAAACATGACCTGTTGGTGTGCCTTGAGGACTGGAGTTGGGAAATACTGTATTAAAGAACAAGTGTTGGCAATAACTAATTCACACTTGCAGCCAGTTGACATGGATTAAAGTTGACTCAACCTCTGTCTTGTGTCCTTGTGTGTACCACATTGAGCATGGAGAAAAGAAAGAAGACCAATGTGGTACACACAAGGACACAGGACAGAGGTTGAGTCAACTTTAATCCTTATCAACTGGCTGCAAGTGTGAATTAGTTATTGCCAACACCTGTTAGGTGCCACAGGTAAGTTACAGGTGCTGTTGATTACACAAATTAGAGAAGCATCACATGATTTTTCTAACAGTGCCAATACTTTTGTCCATCCCCTTTTTTATGTTTGGTGTGGAACTAGATCCAATTTGGCTTTAGGACCATTCTTTTTGTGTTTTTTTCATTGAAAACAAATTAAATGAAGATAATAATACCAAAGAACGTGTGATTGCAATCATTTTCAGGAAGAAACTGAGTATTATCTGACAGAATTGCAGGGGTGTCAATACTTTTGGCCAACACTGTAGATGAGTTTATGTGGTTATTACTTAAGCCTTAATAGGTTTCTTGGATTAAACATAGCCACTTGTAGGATAATAGAAAAAATTGCAGTCCGGCTCAATGGGACTGGATTTTTATAGTGAATACCAGGGGCGTGGTCTGGACAAGGGCGCTGAGCAGTCGCACATTGTGAGTGCTCTGTTCTCCCAGCCCCTCTACAGCATTATCTGCGAGTGCGGCTGGCGGGAAGCGCTCTTGGGGATCCCCGCCTGCCGCTCAGGGAGCGACATCAGGCCACCGCAGGCTGGGAGAGAAGCAGAAGCCGGGTTGCACACTAGGCCGAGGTGCCCCTTGGATGGCGGTGAAGGAGGGAGACCAGCAGGACTCTGGTGTGGCGAGAGGTGAGAGCCATTCTCTATCCACCTCACAGGTTATAGCAGCAGGATCCTCTTTCCCAGGGAACTCATGTGATGAATGTCGGCCTCCTCCAAAGGCACGTTCTGGTTTAAACAACACTATAGCTGGAGACACATGGAGGGGATCTTGGATGTGCCCCCAGTTTGGGCAATTAGCTTGCAGGTACTACCTTAAGCCCACCAGGAACCTCACTTTGACCTGGGTCCCATACCCAGACCGCCCAGATGGGAACCAGGGGTTGTCCATCCTCCGACCCCGATATAATCGAAATCCACTTCCAGCTAAATGCCATCACCACCAGGGCGGACATGGAGGGTTTTATCTAGTGTCTTGAGACTGTCTGGAGATCAGAGATCCGGTCCCTTAAAGAGGACATGACCCAGCTTCATGGTACTGTTAAGACACTTGATGAAGTGACCCGCTTCTAAAAGTCACGAAACGCGTTGGTGTCTGGAGGTCCGACACCACCCCCTCCCTATGTGCCCTGTTACAGATGGCCGCCGATGGACCGGGTAATGTTTCTGACATGTTTGTTTGCTCCCTACCTCACTGACACTGTTTAGCATCCTTTTTAATGTCTTGTTCCTTTTAATGGGTCCTATTTGGTGCTCATGAATCTGGGCATAGCAGCAATAAGCACTAGGCACTTTTGACAGGGGCACTTGTAACTGTACATGGCCGTTGTATGTGAAGGATAATTGTACATCATCTGGTTGATTTAATTGTGCTCCATTTGATGCCTGCAATATGATTTTACTGCTGAATAGCCTATAAACTGATTACAGTCCTGTAATACCCCTCTTTCTACCGTGTTTCCCCGAAAGTAAAACAGGGTCTTACATTCTTTTTGTGGCCAAAAGTGGCCCCCTCTCTTACTTTCGGGGGGGCCTTACATTGGAGGCCCCACCATCCATCCATCCACACATTCCCACACATACAGACACATGCATACACATATATACACACCATACACACCACACACACCACACACACAGTCACACACAGTCACACACAGTCACACACATAGCACCGCTTCTTACCGGGTCCGGTGTGGGGTCCCCGATGGTCCTGTGCCGTCCTCTGTGCTCCAGTCCGGTCCCCGAGATGATCCGCTGCCGTCCGCCGTGTTCCGGTGCCGTTTTGCACCGGTATTGCCGGTCCTAGGCTCCATGGTCCCTGCTCTTCCGGAGTTCAGGCCGCAGCTCCGCCCAGGTCATAGTGTGGGCCAATCAGCATAGCGGAGCTGACGTCAGAGGCAAGCGCCCGATGACGCTTGCTTCTGAGCGCCGGAACACGGCGGACGGCAGCGGATCATCTCGGGGACCGGACCGGAGCACAGAGGACGGCACAGGACCATCGGGGACCTCACACCGGACCCGGTAAGAAGCGGTGCTATGTGTGTGTGTGGTGTGTGTGGTGTGTATATATGTGTATGCTTGTGTCTATATGTGTGTATGTATGTATGTACACCCCCCGTGTTTCCCCGATAGTAAGACCCCCCCTACCCTGCCTTACATTCGGGGGGGTCTTACATTAGCAGACCCCCCGTCCCCCCCACCCTGTCTTACTTTCGGGGGGGTCTTACTATCGGGGAAACACGATAGGATTATATAGACAAATTGGATATATGTATATACTTTGTAGTGAGTAATCAGTGTTAACCTTGAATATTACTACGGTGTGCCTCTGTTCCACGTCACTTACACATCCGTCCTGTACTTTCCTTGTTGTGTAAAATAAATGAAATTTTGAATATGATGATTGGAGTATAGACTCTTTTTTCATGTATATATATGTTTCTGAGTAGCTCCGGGGAGTGGGACATATCCTACGGGAATGTCCTATATCCTACTGTTGGGAAATTTCTGTATTATTGAGTCCGAAGAAGCAGTCTTTTCCTCACAGTTGCAGATACAGTAACAGGTGCTTGTGACCTGCCCAGGGGTCTATGGGGACTCGGTATCCGGGCGTTGACTGTAAGGGGGATGTCACTGGTGGCCTGCCAGGACCCGTACCCTGGGGTCACTTGAAAAAGAGGACAGCAAAAATAAATTGTAAAGAAATAAATTCTCGTGACGCCACCTGCAGTTTTTGATGATCTCACCAGCGCCGCTGTCAGGCCGCCGAGGACGATGATATTGCAGCTCGGGTGATATTGCTCCCTGCAGGTGGAGCAAGGTCCCCGGGGCAGTGCTGCTCTTTGGCTTTAGTAGAATAAGACACTGGAGGCTTATGGATTCTGTACAGGTGTTTACTTGTGAAAGTGCACGGATCAGGTTCACAGTTACACAGTTCTTTAGCGGGTAGCTGGCCGGGTAGTCACTAGGGAGAATAAAGTCTACTTGAGGCTCCCAGAGAGTTCCTTCTGTTACATTCACTGTCCCTTGTGTTCTTGCTTACGCCTCCTTACTATCCTTGCGCTGTCCTGCACAACCCACTTGTCTACCAGGCCCATTGGGTGCTATGAGGTACCCTTCTTCTCTAAGTGGCTCAACCCGGTTTAGTGCTTCTGGCAGGGCTGCGCGTTCTGGACCTGGTCGGGGCTGCCTTGCACACACCTGCGATCTACCAGTATTGACAGCTCAGGGTTATACTCGCCTGCACCGTGACTCGGAGATGGTACCCTGTTGTGGACCAGGATTTCCCCGGACTGTCGTTAAGGTCCTGCACTGGGTCTCCTCCTTCCGTCTGGGACGCAGCTCCTTTTGGGCACCCTCTCAGACTTGTTCCTCAGACTAGACTACTCTGACTGACTAACTCTCTGAGTGGTTCCCACTCCTTCTACCCTAACGCTCCTCCCACTGGGACTGGTTCCCCTAGCAACGGGTAGCCAATTGGTCCCCTATGTTAGGTGCAGGGATGCTGGGATAAAAACCTCAGGTTGACTATACACTCCCCAATAACAGGAATACTGTACACTCAGTCATTGGTGCAGTACCCCTACAGTGGCACACTGACCAGTGGGGCACCACATTCCCACTTGGTGAAACACACTTGTCCTCAAGTATTTCTACCCCTACCCGGTGCAGAGCTTTTTCATTTTTCAGGAACATAACGGGAACATTTCTATTTACACAACAATAAACTGTATTTTCTTCCCTTTATGGGAGACTCATTATCTTAAACGTTGCAAACAGTTTAATCTCGGCCTAGCGGGGCCAGTACACACTTCTGTGGACCCAGCGGTAATTGTCCGTCACCAAGCATATAGTGTCTTTTGTCACTGCTGGGCCGCTTTGGCACACATAATGGAAAGCGATTTTAAGTCCTCACAAAAGTCTGAGTCTCACACATGGGAAAGTAAAGCAAGTTATTCACACAATAGGAACTATGTACACTACTAGGTTTTCACAAAGTCTCTTATGGTTTGGAAACACGTATGGCATACCACACCTGTGGTCCTGCGTGTCTCTCGTATGTTACCCGGTCGCCTCAGTACAAGTCCCGGTTTGGGTGACCCCTCTGGAGGTGGGACTCCCCATCTCACCTTCCCACACATACACCTCCCCGTGAAGGCCTGGTTCCCAGATGAACCCATAGCCGCTCTCCAGGTTAAACGTAGTCACAGTACCTGCTTGCTGTTGGTCAAGGGGTACTGGTGGCTGGAGGTGGGGCGGTTCTCCATCTCTCGAGCCCACCACTCCTCTCGGCTGTGTTGTGATTCCACCTGGTCGGATGAGTTAGGAGTCATAGTCCGGTGGCGGGGAAACAGGTTGAAGGATTCCCCTCTGACCCCCAGCATAGGTGACTGGACTGCTCCACCATGCTGGTTGGTGACCAGTGGCTCCAGCCTCCTCACCGCAATCATCCGGACTGCCGTCCTAAAAATCCTCCTCCTTGGAGCTGGGTTGGTCATTTGGTTCCTCCTGAACGGACTCCACGATCACCTTGAGCTCTCCGGGGATGTCTGGCTCTGCAGCTTCTCCCTCTGGGTCACTAGGCTTCGCTGTGGTGGCGCTGATGCTGTCTCCAGGCAGGCCCTCAGGGTCATCCGTCTGAACCCCGACTTCTACCTTGGTTGCAGGCTGCTGTCCACTGGGCGGGTTTCCACTGGTTGCCAGGTGCTCGACCAAGGCCTGGTCTGTCACCTTTACTTCCAGCGCTTGCCTCTCCATAGCCCTGCGGGTTAGCTCCAGGGCCGCATCCGCGCTCCATCTTCGGACAGCCCACTCCACCGTTTCGCAGATGTTCTCCCCCAGCTCTTGGAAGGCGGCTCTCTAGAAGGCCGAATAGGACCTGTGCACAATATATACCCTATGGGAATAAACATGCTAGAAATAGGAGGAAACCACTATGGCTAAATAAGGCTGGAAGGGGTGCAATAAGTGACAAAAAGAAAGCATTTAGGGAATTAAAGCAAGTAGGTAGTGATGAGGCATTAAATAAATACAGAAAATTAAATAACATCTGTAAAAAGCAAATCAAGACAAAGATTGAGACAGAGAGACTCATTGCCAGAGAAAAGTAAAAAAAAATCCCAAAATATTCTTTAACTACATAAATAGTAAGAAACTAAAAAAATGACTGTGTTGGCCCCCTTAAAAATAGTCTGGGTGAAATGGTGGATGAGGATGAGGAAAAAGCCAATATGCTAAATGACTATTTTGCAACAGTATTTACACAAGAAAATCCCATGACAGATAACATGATCAGTGATAACAAAAACTCTCCATTAAATGTAACCTGCTTAACCAAACAGGAAGTACGGCACTGTCTAAAAATCGCTAAAGTTGACAAATCCCCAGGCCCGGATGGGATACACCCCAGAGTGCTGCAGGAATTAAGTACCGTCATAGATAAACCATTATTTTTAATCTTTAAAGATTCCATAATAACAGGGTCTGTACCACAGGACTATGCAAATCTATATATGACTGGCATCACCACAAGCGTAGGTGCAGGCAGAAAATAATATACTTACATAAATGGTTATCTGCCGCGACACTACTATTTATCATGAATTTTGAAGCTCAATGAGTGGCACTTGAAACAAGAGGATCAATGGGTATAGTGAATATGTGTATTGCAGAAACTGCCCTATGCTAAATAAGGAAAACCGGAGATCATAGTTTCAATAGTAGCCACTAGAGAGTAAGCCTGACACCAACTTCACGGAGCCTCCACTGTCAGGTCCTGACACTATGCCCTAGTGAAATGTTGAGATGTAAATGGGTTTATATGCCCATGGATGTAATTAAAAACAATGAACAGGTGTGTGCTGGGCTCTAACAATGGTGACCATGTGTGGCTATCAGACAGGGAAAGGGAGAAAGGGGAAAAAATATATATTAGTAGGAGCTCAGTCAAAAATACAACAATATGCAAATCTATATATGACTGGCATCACCACAAGCGTAGGTGCAGGCAGAAAATAATATACGTACATAAATGGTTATCTGCTGCGACACTACTATTTATCATGAATTTTATAGCTCAATGAGTGGCACTTGAAACTAGAACTAGAATAGTGAATATGTGTATTGCAGAAACTGCCCTATGCTAAATAAGGAAAACCGGAGATCTTAGTTTCAATAGTAGCCAATAAAGCAGCGACTCAGGGAGAAGTTATTATTATGGCGGACTTCAACTACCCTGAAATTCATTGGGCAACAGAAACCTGCAGTTCCAGCAAAGGTAATAGGTTTTGACAATTATGAGAGACAATTACCTTTTACAACTGGTTCAGGACCAAAAAGAAGGAGGGCACTGTAAGACCTAATATTGACCAACAGGCTCGACCACATATCAAATATACGGGTTGGAGGTCACTTGGGTAATAGTGATCACAAAATAATAAGTTTTCAAGTATCCTTTAATAAGATGTGTAGTTAGAGGGCTACAAGGACACTAAGCTTCAGGAAGGCAGATTTCCAATGGTTGAGAAATGATGTTGGTGCAATAAACTGGGACGATGTCCTGAGACATAAGGGTGCACAAAGCAAATGGGAGACATTTATTAGCATCCTGAATAGGACCTGTGCACAATATATACCCTATGGGAATAAACATGCTAGAAATAGGAGGAAACCACTATGGCTAAATAAGGCTGGAAGGGGTGCAATAGGTGACAAAAAGAAAGCATTTAGGGAATTAAAGCAAATAGGTAGTGATGAGGCATTAAATAAATACAGAAAATTAAATAACATCTGTAAAAAGCAAATCAAGGTAAAGATTGAGACAGAGAGACTCATTGCCAGAGAAAGTAAAAAAAAATCCCAAAATATTCTTTAACTACATAAATAGTAAGAAACTAAAAAAATGACTGTGTTGGCCCCCTTAAAAATAGTCTGGGTGAAATGGTGGATGAGGAAAAAGCCAATATGCTAAATAACTATTTTGCAACAGTATTTACACAAGAAAATCCCATGACAGATAACATGATCAGTGATAACAAAAACTCTCCATTAAATGTAACCTGCTTAACCAAACAGGAAGTACGGCACTGTCTAAAAATCGCTAAAGTTGACAAATCCCCAGGCCCGGATGGGGTAACGCAGGAATTAAGTACCGTCATAGATAAACCATTATTTTTAATCTTTAAAGATTCCATAATAACAGTGTCTGTACCACAGGACTGGCGTATAGCAAATGTGGTGCCAATATTCAAAAAGTGGACAAAAAGTGAACTTGGAAATTATAGGCCAGTAAGCTTAACCTCTACTGTGGGTAAAACCCTAGAGCGATTTCTAAGAGATGCTATACTGGAGTATCTGAAGAACAATAACCTCATGACCCAATATCAACATGGGTTTACGTGGGACCGTTCCTGTCAAACTAACCTGAAAAGCTTCTATGAAGAAGTAAGTTCTGGACTGGACCAAAGAAATGCAGTGGATGTGGTGTATATGGACTTTTCAAAAGCTTTTGATACGGTGCCACACAAAAGGTTGATACATAAAATGAGAGCAATGGGGATAGGGGAAAATATTTGTAAGTGGGTTAAGAACTGGCTCAATGATAGGTAGCAAAGGGTGGTTATTAATGGAACACACTCAGAATGGGTCACAGTTAACAGTGGGGTACCACAGGGGTTAGTATTGGGCCTGCATCTTTTTAACATATTTATTAATGACCTTGTAGGAGGCATACAAAGTAGAATCTCAATATTTGCAAATGACAATAAAATCTGCAGGGTAATCAATACAGAGGAGGACAATTTTATATTACAGGAGGATTTATGTAAACTAGAAGCTTGGGCTGAAAATTGGCAAATGAGCTTTAATAGGGATAAATGTAAGGTCATGCACTTGGGCAGAGGAAATAAAATGTATAATTATGTGCTTAATTGTAAAACACTGGGCAAAACTACCACTGAAAAAGACCTGAGTGTATAAGTAGATCATAAACTCACATTTAGTGCCCAGTGTCAGGCAGCTGCTGCAAAGCCAAATAAAATAATGGGATGCATTAAAAGAGGCATAGATGATCATGAGGAGAACATATTCAAGTCACTAGTGCTACCACACTTAGAATACTGTGTACAATTCTGGTCTCCGGTGTATAAGAAAGACTAAGGCTGGCTTCACACTGCGTGTGTGATCCGATCTGTGGCTGTCCGCTTGAGGCAGACAGCCGTGGACCGGATCAGCACACAGGACTGGGGGGCTATGATGCCCTCCGGTCCGGTGTGTAGCGCACGCAGCTCCCACTGCTGATAGGTGAGGACCGCTGGTGCCGCGGTCCTGACCTGTCAGCGGCTGCAGCTGAGTGCGCTGCACACAGGACCGGAGGGCATAATAGCCCCCCAGTCCTGTGTGCTGATCTGGTCCGCGGCTGTCTGCCTCAAGTGGACAGCCACGGATCGGATCACACACGCAGGTCTCAGGCTGGCTTCACACTTCAGTTTTTCACTAATCAGTGTCCATCAGTGTTTGGGTGCCAAAACCAGGAGTGTCTCCAAAACTCAGAACAGGTGTCAATCTTTCAATTGTAGCTTTTCTCTGCAAGTTCCTCTCCTGGTTCCTCTCCTGGTTTTGGCACACAAACACTGATTGACATAGATCAGTGAGAAACTGCAGTGTGAAGCAAGCCATAGCTGAACTAGAGATAAGATAAGAAACTTTATTGATCCCGTAGGAAATTACAGTATTACAGCAGCAGAACAAAGATCAAGAACATTACACACTTTACAAAATAAGTCTATATGGACAGCAGATGCAGGTAGACTGGTACATGTACCTCACCTATTCCCCCCATACCCTTAGAACTTCACTTAGTCTTGGGATGCTTTACACTTATACATTTGTTAAACATCCCCACAGCTGTCGGAACAAACGATTTCCTGTATCTTTCCTTTTTACACATTAGTTGGATTAGACGCTTGCTGAATGTGCTCTTCTGCTTCGTATACAGTTCAGAGAGCGGGTGTGTATTGTTGCTCATTATAGCCTTGCATTTCTTATTAATTCTATCCTGTAATACCTCCTCGAAAGTCCTAAGTTGTAGACCCACCGCCGCACTAGCCTTCTTGATAAGTTTATTCAGCTTATTAGCGTCAGCTGTGCGCACACTACTACCCCAGCATATTATTGCAGCAAAGATTGCACTCGCCACAAAAGATTGGTAGAACATTTCAAGCATTTTGCTACACACATTAAACGACCTTAACTTCCTTAAGAAGTAAAGTCTACTCATCCCTTTCTTGCAAACCTTCTCCATATGGCACCTCCAATCAAGCTTGCTGTCCAGGTGAACCCCCAAATATTTGAAATTCTCCACCATCTCCACATCCTGACCATCAATAGTGATAGGTAAGCAATCCTTCATGCACCTTCCATAACTCAACACCAACTCCCTGGTTTTCTTTACGTTGAGTTCTAAATGGTTAGCCTGGCACCAGTCAACAAAGTCCAAAACCACCCTTCTGTATTCCTCTCCCCCCGGCCTCTCTCAATACCTCCGACTATCACTGAGTCATCAGAGTACTTCTGAAGGTGACAAAGGTCTGATTTATACTGAAAATCAGCTGCGTAAAAACGTAAAAAGGAATGGCGACAGCACCGTTCCCTGAGGAGGCTCCAACACTGCTCCGAACACTATCCGATACGGCCGCCCCCAACCTTACGAACTGTGGCCTGTCCGACAGGTAATCAATGATCCAATTCACTAATCCCTCATCAACCGCCATTTCAACCAGCTTTTACGTAATAATAGTGGCTGTAAGGTATTGAATGCACTGGAGAAATCGAAGAACATGGCACGCACAGTGGTTCCATCATCGTCCAAAAAAGAATGTACTGTTTGTAGCAGATACGCTACAGCATCGTCCACCCCCAGACTCTGCCAATACGCAAACTGAAGGGGGTCCATAAAGCAGACACCCTCGGACACAAGTAGGTAAGTACAATTCTCTCCAAGGACTTCATCGTATGCGATGTTAAGGCCACCGGTCTATAGTCATTATGGGAGCTCAGGAAGGTAGTCTTGGGAACCGGCACTAGGCAAGAAGTCTTCCATAGAACTGGTACTCTCTGTGATTGTAAGCTCCAGTTAAACAGGTGCTGGAAGACAGTGCACAACTGATTTGCACACACTCTAGTGGGTGCAGAGAAGAGGGACCAAGGTTATTAGAGGACTGAGGGGTATGCAATACCAAGATATAATTTAGAATTGTGGAGGCCCAGCGCAACCACCCTTTATCAATGGCCCACCTTTCCCCCCTTACAATATCTCTATAGATGGATACAAATCAAATTATTTAACCGTATACCGGATGTTTATTGAAAAATTCATATATCAATTAAAAAATTAAAACTTAATAAAATCTTTAAGACTTGTTCAATTTTTCTTGTATAAAAACAATCTGTTTCTCTAGATCTCATAATTATAAGATCTTCTATATTGGAACCAAATTCTTATTTGGTATGATATTCTTTAGGTCCGTATAAGGCTGTAAGTAAAAATACCTGTGTTTCTTTTATGCATACGCTCTCTCACCTGGGATGTGGAATGTAGAGATGGGCGAGTCCTAAAAGACTCGGAATCGCAAGACCCCAACGAGTCCGAGTCAAGGACTCGGGACTCGTTGCGAGTCCAGCGAGTCCAATGTTAATGAATAGGGACCCGAGTAATAGCGAATAATGACATTTACAACTCGCTGATGTGTCTCTGAAAGTGTGCGAGTCCAAACTCGCTGGTTTTTCTCTTATTTTGAGGCTTGTAGCCGATGATGCGAGGGAAGCGATTCTCCAGCACACACCATGCTTTAAGGAAACAGGAAGCGAGTCGCGCTGACAGGCGCACACACAGAGCAATCCATTCATCAGTGCAATCATGGCAGCAGGACGTGGCACGGTGAACACACTGCGTCTTATTGCACTTGTGGAGGCTCGTCCATTTCTATGGCTCCCTACAGATCCTGACTATGGGGATACGACCCAAATTAATACAGCCTGGAGAGAGATCGCCCAAGAGATGTTCCCTGCGTTCCATCGGAGTGACCATGAGGAACAGAGCAATCTAAGTAAGTTAAATGAGTTCACACGTTATATATTGCATTTACTGTATATATACTCGTGTATAAGCCGACCCGTGTATAAGCCGACCCCCCTATTTTTGCCCCGAAAAACTATGAAAACATATTCACCGCCATCCTGGTATACAGCGGCTATCACTGGTAGACAGCCCCCCAGCAGAGTATACACCTCCCCCTGCAGAGTATACAGGCCCCCACATGCCCCCATATTGTGGTATACAGGCAGGGGCGGACTGGCCCAGGTGCCACGGGTCATGCGGCTGCAGGAGCATGAATAATCCGCATGTCCCTGAAGCAGCAGGCGGAAACGGAAGCTCCTGGCCGCGCGATGACGTCATCAGCACGCGGCTGCGTCCGGGAGTGAGCGTCTGTGAGTGGCGTGCGGCTGCGACTGTTAGCGAGCGGCTGTGAGGAGCGCGAGGCTGGGAGCGAGCCATAGGAGAATGCGGGAGCTGCGGTGACTGTGAGGCGGCCGCCAGTCATCACCCCCCCCCCACGCCCCGTCCTCACCTGTGTCGGGCCGGTGAGGGAGGGTTGCGACCCAAACTGTAGGGTGCCAGTCAGTCCCTGTATACAGGGCCCTCAGTGTGTGTACAGGCCCCCCCAGCAGTGGGTATACAGGGCCCCCAGCAGTGGGTAGACAGTGGCCCAGTGGGTTTACAGGGCCCCCAGCAGTGGGAATACAGGGCCCCCATAGCAGGGTATACAGGACCCTGAATGTGTTATCATGCTCCACCGCATAGTTGCCTATATTTGGATGGGGTCACAACAGTACAATGAGTTTAATGTCTGATCCTCCTGGCTCTTTCGGCCAAGGGGTTGGGTGTATATAAATACCACTAATGACCAGAGTCTCGTGCCCCACTATTACATTCTCTATGCGTTGACATGTGTCCTGCCTCATTTGTGATTGTGGCCACGTGAGCTCAATGTCCGTAATGCTGTTGATGATGTTCCACACTGTCGTGTCACTGTGCCTTGTATACACATTACACACACAAAATGAATAAAATGTTATTGTTGATTTGTACACATACTTTTGTTGTTTCAAATATTACACATCTCTAAACCCGGTTTCAAATCATTTCACAGTTGACCATCTTAAAAAACGGTGGAGGAGCTGCCGGGACCAGCATAAGAAGCAGTACCGGCAGTACTCAGAGAGACAACCGGGAGCCGCTCCATTGCTGAACCACTACCACTTTTACGACCGGCTGTCCTTCCTTCACCCGGTGGCCCGTATGCCAAGGTATGTGTCTGCAGCACTGTTGTGTACATTTAGTATTATTTATTAATATATACATTAGGTTCCATTTCGGCTCTGTGGGTAGCAGAGTATACAGGCGGGTCTGTGGGTAGCAGAGTATACAGGCGGGTCTGAGGTAGCAGAGTATACAGGCGGGTCTGTGGGTAGCAGAGTATACAGGCGGGTCTGAGGTAGCAGAGTATACAGGCGGGTCTGAGGTAGCAGAGTATACAGGCGGGTCTGTGGGTAGCAGAGTATACAGGCGGGTCTGAGGTAGCAGAGTATAAAGACGGCTCTGTGGGTAGCAGAGTATACAGGCGGGTCTGTGGGTAGCAGAGTATACAGGCGGGTCTGAGGTAGCAGAGTATACAGGCGGGTCTGTGGGTAGCAGAGTATACAGGCGGGTCTGAGGTAGCAGAGTATAAAGACGGCTCTGTGGGTAGCAGAGTATACAGGCGGGTCTGAGGTAGCAGAGTATACAGGCGGGTCTGTGGGTAGCAGAGTATACAGGCAAGTCTGAGGTAGCAGAGTATAAAGACGGCTCTGTGGGTAGCAGAGTATACAGGCGGGTCTGTGGGTAGCAGAGTATACAGGCGGGTCTGAGGTAGCAGAGTATACAGGCGTCTCTGTGGGTAGCAGAGTATACAGGCGGGTCTGTGGGTAGCAGAGTATAAAGACGGCTCTGTGGGTAGCAGAGTATACAGGCGGGTCTGTGGGTAGCAGAGTATACAGGCGGGTCTGAGGTAGCAGAGTATACAGGCGGGTCTGTGGGTAGCAGAGTATACAGGCGGGTCTGTGGGTAGCAGAGTATACAGGCGGCTCAGTGGGTAGCAGAGTATATAGGTGATGAGAATAGGGTTAATAGATGGTGCTACAGTGTTGGGGCGTGCTAGAGGGAGCAGAGATCCGATTACTGCCATCATTACTGACCTTATTAAAGATAGCGGCCGCAGCTAAATGACATCATGGCAAAGGTAAACATGGGGTGTGGTTAGCTGCAGGAGGTTAGTGAGAGGTGTGGGTTGTTTGGCAGAGGGCGTGGTGTGGGCGTGGTGAGCGCGGCTCCTGCGTCAGATACGCTGCAAGCGCGGAACCGCGGCACATCTCCAGGAGCAGAGGACGTGTCCGGTACATCCGTAGCCCCCGGCCTCCCCGTTGTCCGCACACACAGCCCCGCTGTGACCTCTGCAGTGTCACAGGCCCCGGCGGGCGGCTGTCATCTCCTCCTGACACTGACCTCCTCCTGATTTGATTGTCTGTGTTGTCCCCCCCCGCTGTCAGCATCAGTGATCTGCTAAGACCTGTGGGTGCACAGACGGGGGAAGTACAAATGCCAGCATGCCGGGGCGGATTGGGCGCTGTGAGGGGCGCAGGTCTTGCTGTGAGCGGAGGGCGCGAGGCCGCTCGAGAAAACGCTATAGCGGCTGTGTGAGTTAAGCGTCTGCGGCTCGCGAAGGCGCATACGCGTCTCCGCTCGCAGTGACGCTAAGGAGTTTGGGATTCGGCTACAGTGCCGGAATTTCAAACTCCCGATTATATAAATAGATTATATATATATATATTGTATACCTTTCAACCCCTTCCCTGCTTTATATAGATGATATAATCTAAAAGTTTTGTGAATTAAGTATGTCAAGTTAAAAGTGAAGTCAGGGGGACTTTTTTTTTTCATGTGAACCATTGGTGTTATTGATCGTCTAGATTAGATGGGATGGGGGGGGTGGGTGTTAATCAGGGGGTGAAAAATTATGTATTAGTATGGAATTAGCAAAGAAAGTCACGTATTCCTTTATGTTATGTACAGTTGGTTATTCTTTCATAATAATAACAAATATCTGATTAAGAATACACAGATACACAGAGTCTAAAAAGCATGCAACTTAATGTTTGACCTATGTTTTTGTTTCCAAATGCAATGCATTCACCAAATTTTTTTTTACTTTACCCAAAGAGAAGCTTACTACAGAGGGCGGCGTGCTGTTAACCCTCCACCGCCAAACAGAAGGCGGCGTGGAGAAAACCGACCACCACCACCACGGCCGGCGCCACCACCACCACCGCCGTCGCCGCCGCCACCACCAGCACCAGCATCGCTGCCAGCAGCGCCAGGGCCAGCACCACCACCGCCGCCACCAGCGCCCGGGCCAGCACCACCAGCACCACCACCGCCGCCACCAGCGGCAGGGCCATCAACACCACCACCGCCGTCCCCGCCACCACCACCACCACCGCCACCAGCGGCAGGGTCCGCACCACCACCGCCCCCACCAGCGGCAGGCCCAGCACCACCACCGCCACCACCAGCGGCAGGGCCAGCACCACCACCGCCACCACCAGCGGCAGGGCCAGCACCACCACCGACGCCACCAGCGGCAGGCCCAGCTTATGGTCCGATCCCGGGGTCAGCACATTTAAGTGTGCAACAGAGTAATGCTGACTTTGCCCGCAGTATTATACCATTCATGGATAATATTCCATTTGACAGGCTACTGCGGGCAAGGTCAGCATTACAGATAGTGCTGGAAGCCTGTCAGCCAAATAACGACCCTGGTGATGTGTTCCAATATTTGGATGGGTGGAAAATAAACTCTAACAGGCTAGGCAGGCCCACAACACGGGACACCCATGTGCCACCCCACAGGGCTTTGCCTCACTGCCAGTGGCCAGCTAACAGGGACCTACCACCGTTCCCTACACCTGTTCAGAGGATCCACCCTGAAGGGTTCGGCCAGGCCATACGTGGGGCCCTTGACCTTTTGCAGGACGGACAGCCCACCTACCAGGACCTGTAGGGCTCCATTTGTTGTAGTTGTTGTTGTTACCTTAATTGTAAAAGGTAGTATTTTTGGGAATGTCCAAACAGTGCTGCCATTTTTTTTTTTTAAACACAGTTTTAAAAACCAGCTTTGTGTCTGTCTTTTTTCAAGGAATGAATGTGCAGTTTTTTTTGTGGTTGGGCTTCAAGTCATCATAATTATTATAATTATTTATTTATATAGCGCCCATAGGTTCCATGGCGCTTTACATGAGGAAAAGGTAGAGAAGGACAAGTACAATAAACATAGACAATAAGGTCATACAGGTACAATAGTAGAGGACCCTGTACGCGTGGGCTCACATTCTAAGAGGGGTGGGTGGGGATACAATAGGGTGGGGAAGGTGTCGGTCGTGGGGCGTGTAGCGGGGTCTCATGGCAGGTTGTAGGCCTGTCGGAAGAGGTGAGTCTTTAGAAGTATCTTTAAGGTTCAGAGGGTAGGCGACTGACTGATGAGGTGGGGCAGGGAGTTCCATAGCATGGCGGATGACCGGGAGAAATCCTGTATGCGGTTGTGGGAAGAGGAGATGAGGGTGGACTGTAGGACAATTTCTTGGGATGAACGCAGGTTGCGTGAGGGATGGTATCGGGAGATCATGTCGGAGATGTATGGTGGGGATAGGTTGTGTAAGGCTTTGAATGTCATGGTCAGTGTTTTAAAGTGAGCTCTCTGTGGGCCGGAGGGGCCAGTGAACGGCTTGGCAGAGGGGGTAGGCAGGGGAGTAGCGTGAGGACAGATGGATTAGTCGGGCAGCAGAGTTTAGTATAGATTGGAGAGGTGCAAGAGAGTTGGCAGGGAGACCTATGCGAAGGAGGTTGCAGTAGTCAAGGCGGGAGATGATGAGGGCATTTATGAGTGTTTCAGCAGTGTCAGGATTGAGGAACGACCGAATTGGTAAAATATTTTTGAGTTGGAGTCACAGGGACTTGGTTAGGGACTACAGGTGGGGCTTGAAGGAGAGGGAGGAGTCAAGGATTACCCCGAGACATTTTGCGTGGGGGACAGGGGAGAGAGCATCATTAGCAAGTACTTTACGGCCCGCATGGCACATGAAGTCACCTTGGTTACTAAGTGTCAAATCATGACTCCACATACAACTGTTGCTGACAAACAGTGCCTGTGTTTGGGGGGTTACTTTATGCCTCGCTATGGCAACAAGACTATGAACACACATGTGAGAGGCTGGTAAGTCTAGACATCGCGTCTACGCGTTTTGTATGGAGCGTACAGTGGGACCCTTCAACAGGCTCCAGCAGGATGATAGTCCAAGCAACGCCCACGATGCAGGCATAGGATTGGTGCCTGGAAAAATTAGCCCAAGGGGCTGTTTCCCATTTTTGGTATAAATGTAGGCCTAAGGGCCATAAAAAGCTTGTTAGCCAGGGTGTCTCCCAAACCATGATAAGCTTGTTAGCCTGTGTGGCTCAAAAAATTAGCCCAAGGGGCTGTTTCCCATTTTTGGTATAAATGTAGGTCTAAGGGCCATACAAAGCTTGTTAGCCAAGGTGTCTCCCAAACCATGATAAGCTTGTTAGCCTGGGTGGCTCAAAAAATTAGCCCAAGGGGCTGTTTCCCATTTTTGGTATAAATGTAGGCCTAAGGGCCATAAAAAGCTTGTTAGCCAGGGTGTCTCCCAAACCATGATAAGCTTGTTAGCCTGTGTGGCTCAAAAAATTAGCCCAAGGGGCTGTTTCCCATTTTTGGTATAAATGTAGGCCTAAGGGCCATAAAAAGCTTGTTAGCCAGGGTGTCTCCCAAACCATGATAAGCTTGTTAGCCTGGGTGGCTCAAAAAATTAGCCCAAGGGGCTGTTTCCCATTTTTGATATAAATGTAGGTCTAAGGGCCATACAAAGCTTGTTAGCCAGGGTGTCTCCCAAACCATGATAAGCTTGTTAGCCTGGGTGGCTCAAAAAATTAGCCCAAGGGGCTGTTTCCCATTTTTGGTATAAATGTAGGCCTAAGGGCCATAAAAAGCTTGTTAGCCAGGGTGTCTCCCAAACCATGATAAGCTTGTTAGCCTGTGTGGCTCAAAAAATTAGCCCAAGGGGCTGTTTCCCATTTTTGGTATAAATGTAGGCCTAAGGGCCATAAAAAGCTTGTTAGCCAGGGTGTCTCCCAAACCATGATAAGCTTGTTAGCCTGGGTGGCTCAAAAAATTAGCCCAAGGGGCTGTTTCCCATTTTTGGTATAAATGTAGGCCTAAGGGCCATAAAAAGCTTGTTAGCCAGGGTGTCTCCCAAACCATGATAAGCTTGTTAGCCTGTGTGGCTCAAAAAATTAGCCCAAGGGGCTGTTTCCCATTTTTGGTATACATGTAGGTCTAAGGGCCATACAAAGCTTGTTAGCCAGGGTGTCTCCCAAACCATGATAAGCTTGTTAGCCTGTGTGGCTCTAAAAATTAGCCCAAAGGGCTTAATAAAGTATATTTTTAAATAAAGCAGGGCGCTTGGCCCATTGCATATTATTGCTTGGACTAGGAGCATAGAAGAAGCAAGGCCAACTATGCAGTCGTAGGCTTGGTGCCTCAAAAAATTAGCCCAAAGGGCTTAATAAAGTATTTTTTTACATAAAGCAGGGCGCTTGGTCCATAGCATATTATTGCTTGGACTGGGTGCCGAATGAAATCAACAGAGCTACGGGACTTGTCATTAATTCCTGTCCAAAATGGGCATATTGTTAACAGCGCAATATCCCAATCATATAAATTATGATTAGGTTAATCTAGGATTGTGTACTGTCGTCAGGAGGGCTTAGGAACTGTGATGATATCCAATCCTTGTTGAATTTAATTAGAGTGAGCCTGTCGGCATTTTCTGTGGTGAGGCGGGACCTTCTATCAGTGACTATACCCCCAGCGGCACTGAAAACACGCTCTGATGTCACACTAGCAGCTGGGCATGCCAGCACCTCCAAGGCATACAATGACAGCTCAGTCCAAGTGTGCAGCTTGGAAACCCAGTAATTAAAGGGTACAGAAGGGTCGGTTAGGAAGCTGGTACTGTCACTGAGATACTGCTGCACCATGTTGGACAATTGTTGTCTCCTACTCAAGGTCACCGTAGGCAAATTACGTTCTTGATTGGAAGGTCTGTTGAACATCGCCCAGTTGGCGGACATCTTACCCCCACCTCTTCTTGTCATTGATGGCGTTTGTGTCCCAACCAAAGGCTGCTGTTGGAAAGAGCTGGTTCTTCGATGTATAGCGGATTCAGACGGTGATATTGCCAGCAAAATATCAAGAAGAACCCTCTTTACATGATCCATCGTTAAGCCCCTGGAAGAGTGCGACAGCAGCGACTGAAATTTGTCTTTGTACCGTGGGTCCAAAAACGTTGACAACTAGTAGAGGTCGCTGTCATAGATGTGTATGACGCGTGGATCTTTGGAGACACATTGACACATTACTTCAGCCATGTGTGCTAAGCTGCAAAGACTCATATCCTCGGTTACAACAGAATGAAGATCACTACGCGTCGTGGCCTCTAAATCGGTGTCCGCCTCCTCCTCTTCAGCCCACCCATGCTGTACCGACATAAACGTAGGGTTGGGAGTCCCATCAGGGTTCACATCAGTACCAGAGAAAAATAAATCTTCTTCATCATCACCCTCATCACCATCTTCCTGAACCAATGTAGCCTGCTGATATTGGCTAGGGTGGCTAGGATCAGCGATGTTCAATTCTGGCTCCATAGCCATCCGCTGTGCTCTCAAAGCATCTGTTTTGAGATTCAATAGGGATTCTTGGAGCAGGCAGAGCATGGGGATGGTGAGACTTATAATCGACTGATCCCCACTGACAAGTTTGGTACAGTATTCGAAGTTATCCAGCAACTCGCAAAGGTCAGCGATCCAGACCCACTCGAAAGTACTGATGTGTGTGGTATGACTTCCAGGTTGACGGGCATGTTGCAGCTGAAATTCCGCTATTGCCTTCTGCTGCTCATTAAACCTTGCCAGCATATGGAAGGTGGAGTTCCATCGCGTAGGCATGTCGCAAATTAGCCTGTGTTTCGGCAAGTTAAATTGGATTTGAAGGGCAGAAAGACTTGCAGCTGCTGTGGACGAATGTCTAAAGTGGGCGCAAATTCGCCTCACCTTATCCAGTAGCTCAGATAACTCTGGGTATATTTTGAGGAATTTCTGAACTACCAGGTTCAGGACATGAGCCATGCAAGGCACATGTACAAGTTTACCGTGCTTTATTGCGGCCACAAGGTTTGCACCATTATCGCTCACAACTAGACCTGGTTGTAGTTCCAGTGGGGCCAGCCACTCATCGGTCTGTTGCTTGAGACCTTTCCACAACTCTGTTGCAGTGTGACGTGTGTCACCTAGGCAGATAAGCTTCAGAAGAGCCTGTTGTCGCCTTGCAGAAGCAGTACTGCAAAGCTCCCAACTCGGACGTGATGGTGCTTGAGGCTCAGCAGTGGACAAGGAAGTGGCAGAAGCAGATTGGGCACTGGACATATATGAGGAGGCAGACACCCGGAATGATGTTGGGCCCGCTATTCGTGGAGTTGGAAGTATGTCAGATGGTACAGTTTTAGAAGTTGGGACACTCTCCACCAGGTTGATCCAGTGAGCCGTTAGTGAAATGTATCTGCCCTGTCCACAACTACTTGTCCACGTGTCCATTGTTAGGTGGACTTTTGCGGTGACAGCATTTGTTAAAGCACGTTTTAAGCTGTTAACCACGTGCTGGTGTAAGGCGGGAACGGCACTACGTGAGAAAAAGTACCGGCTGGGTACAGAGTATCGTGGTGCTGCCTCAGCCATCAACTCCCGAAAAGACTCTGTACCCACAAGCCTAAACGGCAGCATTTCCACAGCTAACAACTTGGCTATTTTCGCTGTCACTTTTTGGGAATATGGGTGTGTCGGTTGGAACTTCCGCTGTCTTTCATACAGCTGTGGCACAGACAACTGCACGTTTGGACCAGACTGACAAGAGGATTGACTACTGTCATGTCTGTCTTGTAAAGCACCTTGGGAGGAGTACGCTTGAGCAGGAGCTGAAGCCTGAACACTTGCTGGTGAAGGATGTATCTGAGGTGGCCTGGAAGTGTTTGGATCAGAAGGCACTGATTTTGAACCCTGATAGGGTGCCCACTGAATTGGGTGCTTAAGAGACATATGCTTGCGCATACTGCTGGTGCTCTGGTTTCCTTTTACCGTGCCTCTGCTAAGCCTTGCCTGGCACATCTTACAGATAACCATATTTGGTAATGTTGGGCTATCCTTAAAAAATTGCCACACACTGGCTGTTCGTCCTTTATTTTTAATTGGAGGAAGAGGAGGATGACTCTGTTGAACACCAACTGTGGACACATTTTGGGCAACTGTGTTTGCAGTTTGTGCAACAGTTGGCACAGTTTGTGCCACAGTTGACGCTATTTGGGCAACTGTTCTCACAGTTTGTGTTCTGGAGACAGTACGCCTTTGTGATTTTGCCAGTGGTACATAGCCACTTTCGTCCTCCTGGCTGCTCTCTTGGCTATGCAATTCAGCAATCCAGGTAGGATCTGTGGTGTCATCATCCACCCCTTCCAGTTCAAAGGATTCTGGATAAACTGACTGAGCAGGCTGGCCAGATGAGATGTGTGTCTCATCATCCTCATCATCATCCACCTCCTGAGATACTGTTTGCATTTCGTGAAAGTGTCTTTCCTCAGGACGCGCTACTTCCAAACTTTGGCCATGAGTAGACATTTCGTCTACTTCAAGTATCTCGTCAGGCAGTGACAAAGAAACCCCTTGATAAGAACCGAATAAGTCATCTGAGTGACCAAGGTCCATATCCAAATTTTCCTCTGGCTGCCGATGGGTTGAGGCAATATGAAGACTTTGAGGATTGGATGGCGCTGCATTGTCTGTAGCGACACTGGAATGTCTTGCCACGGATGATTGCGTACTGCAAGAACCAGTGGTCGAGGGCGTCTGAGCCATCCAAGATGTTATCTTGTCATGCTCATCCGGCCTCAACACACGTTTTCTTTGAGTACTGGGATTTCTAGATAGAAAAAAGGACGTTCTATCAATCCTAGGCTGTGTACTTGTACCAGTGCCTTCTTGAGCAAGACTGCTGCGGCCACGAGCTCGTCCCTGTCCCTTTGCAACATCCTTTTTGGTAATTGTTTTTTTTTGAGACATTGTAGACGAATGCACAGTCACCGAGTTGGAGTTAGGTGTTGCTGTATGCGTCACTTGCTGGCGGGGTAAGTGTGCGCTCTCACACTTGGCAGTGAAGCCGCACACTACACTCCCTAAAAAAATTAGTTTCAAGTGCGCACAGCCACCGAGATGTGGTTAGGTGTTGCTGAATGCGTCACTTGCTGGCGGGGTAAGTGTGCGCGCTCACACTTGGCAGTGAAGCCGCACACTACACTCCCTAAAAAAATTAGTTTCAAGTGCGCACAGCCACCGAGATGTGGTTAGGTGTTGCTGAATGCGTCACTTGCTGGCGGGGTAAGTGTGCGCGCTCACACTTGGCAGTGAAGCCGCACACTACACTCCCTAAAAAAATTAGTTTCAAGTGCGCACAGCCACCGAGATGTGGTTAGGTGTTGCTGAATGCGTCACTTGCTGGCGGGGTAAGTGTGCGCGCTCACACTTGGCAGTGAAGCCGCACACTACACTCCCTAAAAAAATTTGTTTCAAGTGCGCACAGCCACCGAGATGTGGTTAGGTGTTGCTGAATGCGTCACTTGCTGGCGGGGTAAGTGTGCGCGCTCACACTTGGCAGTGAAGCCGCACACTACACTCCCTAAAAAAATTTGTTTCAAGTGCGCACAGCCACCGAGATGTGGTTAGGTGTTGCTGAATGCGTCACTTGCTGGCGGGGTAAGTGTGCGCGCTCACACTTGGCAGTGAAGCCGCACACTACACTCCCTAAAAAAATTAGTTTCAAGTGCGCACAGCCACCGAGATGTGGTTAGGTGTTGCTGAATGCGTCACTTGCTGGCGGGGTAAGTGTGCGCGCTCACACTTGGCAGTGAAGCCGCACACTACACTCCCTAAAAAAATTAGTTTCAAGTGCGCACAGCCACCGAGATGTGGTTAGGTGTTGCTGAATGCGTCACTTGCTGGCGGGGTAAGTGTGCGCGCTCACACTTGGCAGTGAAGCCGCACACTACACTCCCTAAAAAAATTTGTTTCAAGTGCGCACAGCCACCGAGATGTGGTTAGGTGTTGCTGAATGCGTCACTTGCTGGCGGGGTAAGTGTGCGCGCTCACTGTGCGAGTCCAAGCTGGGAGATTCGCCGAGTAACGAGTCCTGCGAGTACCTTCAGAATCGCCGAGTCCCGAGTCCTAGCGAATAGACTCGCCCATCCCTAGTGGAATGTTCCTTTTTACCAGAGTTGTTGTTGTGCCTTGTACCCCCTATACAGAGCATATGAATTAACATGGAGCACTGACAATAATGACACAATAAGAACAGCTCCAAATTAACGCTGGTGTATAGGAAAAGGCAATATCAGAATAGGAACATTACTTGTTAATGATAACCACTATAGAGCTGAAACACAGCATATTGATATAAGAACAATCTATCTACATAATCGCCAGTTTTGGGCTTCCGGCCACTGTGCCGGTATCACGTGCAGCGAGCGATGGCGCGCAAGGGCCATCGCGAGCCGCCGACACTGCCCAGAAACCCAAAACCCCTGTCACCAGACACCACCTAACCCCACCAATGCCCGCCGCCCCCCAGCCCCATGTTCCCGCTCGCCCCGCCGCCAGGGATGCACCGTCCATTGGACAGTGTCAGCCCTGAGTCCCCAGCGGCAGCAGCCAGGGGGAGCCGCTTTACTAAAGGGGCCGGCGCCACCATCAACGCCCGGCTTCCTGAGAGACACCGTCCGCCCCAGCCTCCCGCGCCCGCCTTCCTGAGAGACACCGTCCGCCCCAGCCTCCCCAGGTAAGATGGCGGCGACGCTCTCTCATTGTAGCCTGCAGGGGCGGCGGGGCTGCTGCCTCCGATCACCTCACCCACCTGCCGCCTCTGTCACCCGCTCCCCGCACCGCACCCTGTATATTCTCCGCTCCCCGCACCGCCCCCTGTATACTCTCCGCTCCCCGCACCGTCCCCTGTATATTCTCCGCTCCCCGCACCGCTCCCTGTATACTCTCCGCTCCCCGCACCGTCCCCTGTATACTCTCCGCTCCCCGCACCGCCCCCTGTATACTCTCCGCTCCCCGCACAGCCGCCTCTATACTCTCCGCTCCCCGCACAGCCGCCTCTATACTCTCCGCCCCCGCACAGCTGCCTCTATACTCCGCTCCCCGCACAGCCGCCTCTATACTCCGCTCCCCGCACAGCCGCCTCTATACTCCGCTCCCTGCACAGCCGCCTCTATACTCTGCTCCCCACAGAGCCGCCGGTATACCCTGCTCCCCGCACAGCTCCCTGTATACTCTGCTCCCCGCACAGCCCCCTGTATACTCTGCTACCCACTGACCCGCCTGTATACACACAAAATTCATTTCACTGCACTCCCGATGCAATTGCATCGGGCCTTTTTACTAGTATCTATTATATAATTGCCGTAGCGACTTCCGTCGGAGCGGCGCAACTTCCGGTGGCTTTGTTAGCGCGAGCGAGCTGCTTCTCCTGGACTCTCCCCGTGGCCGCTACGCGGCCACGGCGACTCGCGAAGCAATGCCCGCAAAGCGGGCATTGCGAGTCGTTGCAGTCTTGCGAAGCAATGCCCGCGAAGCGGGCATTGCGAGTCGCTTCGCTAACAAAGCCACAGGGGCTGGCTAAGAGCATGGCGCTGTAGTGTACACCGCTATGGTATACTACAGTCCCATGGCCATACGCTTTACACCTGACAGGCGTATGGCCATGGGACTGTAGTATACCATAGCGGTGTACACAACAGCCCCATGCTCTTAGCCACCCCCTCAGTGCGCCGCCCCTACCCAGAAGTCGCCACCCGCTAAGCCCCGACCACCTAACCCCCGACCCGCAGCATCCTAACCCCCCGCCGATAACCCCTAAGCCCCGTCGCCCGGCGCTGTAGTGTACACCGCTATGGTATACTACAGTCCCATGGCCATACGCTTTACACCTGACAGGCGTATGGCCATGGGACTGTAGTATACCATAGCGGTGTACACAACAGCCCCATGCTCTTAGCCACCCCCTCAGTGCGCCGCCCCTACCCCTAAGTCGCCACCCACTAAGCCCCGACCACCTAACCCCCCGCCGATACCCCCTAAGACCCGCCGTCTACCCCCTAAGCCACCGCCGCCCTCAGTGCACCGCCCCTACCCCTAAGTCGCCACCCGCTAAGCCCCGACCACCTGCGCCGCCCCTACCCCTAAGTCGCCACCCGCTAAGCCCCGACCACCTAACCCCCGAACCGCAGCATCCTAACCCCCCGCCGATACGCCCTAAGCCCCGCCGTCTACCCCCTAAGCCACCGCCGCCCTCAGTGCACCGCACCTACCCCTAAGTCGCCACCCGCTAAGCCCTGACCACCTGCGCCAACCCTACCCCTAAGTCGCCACCCGCTAAGCCCCGACCACCTAACCCCCGACCCGCAGCATCCTAACCCCTCGCCGATACCCCCTAAGCCCCGCCGCCTATCCCCTAAGCCCCCGCTGTCCCCTAACCTAACGCCGCTGTCACCTAAGGCCCTAGACCCGAAGCCCCCGCTGTCCCCTAACCTAACGCCCCCGTCGATCACTTACATGCCTTCAAGTCATCTGATCGTCCGTCCGATCCTCAACTCCTCCGTCCGGCCAGGCGTCCTCTTCCTCCGGCCCCGGGGGTCTTCTCTCTTCTTTGCGCCATCTCCGCCTCTTCGTCCGGCCCCGGGGATCTTCTGTCTTCTTTTCGCCAACTTCCAGCTCCGACGTCCTCTTCCTTCTCATTAACATAGAATGGACGAAAAATCCGCCATTCTACCTTAATGAGATCTGAGGCCCTCTTCTGATTGGTCGCTGTATACTGCCCTCAGCCAATCAGAAGAGCCCCTCAGACTGAGACGCAGTTCTCATTCTGGTCCGCCTTTTTTTTTTCCCCATTGACATACATTACCGGTGTGTCGGCGATTTTATGGCCGCCCACCTGGTTCTATTTGTCGGCCCTAAAATCGCGGACACACCGCTAATGCATGTCTATGGGCCGTCAACTCGAATTCTGATTGGTCGGCGTTCAATCCGAAATCGGGCTGACTGCCCATAGAGATGCATTAGCGGTGTGTCCGCGATTTTAGGGCCGACAAATAGAACCAGGTGGCCGGCCATAAATTCGCCGACACACCGGTAATGTATGTCAATGGGGAAAAAAAAAGGCGGACCTGAATGAGAACTCTGTCTCACTCTAACTTAAAAAAATAAATAAATTAAATAATAAAAAAAATAATTTAAAAATAATTTAAAAATAATAAAAAAATAATTAAAAAATATTAAATAATTAAATAAAAATAATAATAAAAAAAATAAAAAAATGCGGACCTGAATGAGAACTCTGTCTCACTCTCACTTAAAAAAATAAATAAATTAAATAATATAAAAAATAATTTAAAAATAATTAAAAAATAATTAAAAAATAATTAAAAAATATTAAATAATTTAATAAAAATAATAATAATAATAAAAAAAAAAATAAATGCGGACCTGAATGAGAACTGTGTCTCACTCTCACTTAAAAAAATAAATTAATTAAATAATAAAAAAATTAATTTAAAAATAATTAAAAAATAATAAAACAATAAATTAAAAATAATAAATAATTCAATAAAAATAATACTAAAAAAATTAAATATATGCTAATTATATTAGCCCTTTCAGCGGACCTGAAAGAGAACTGGGTCTCAGCCTAAATCATAAATTTAATAATAAAAAAAATAATTAATATATAATAAAAAAATAAATAAAAAATAATAAATAATTAAATAAAAAATAATAATTAAAAAAATAATGCTAATAATAATAATATTACTGCTAAAAATAATGCTATTAATGCTAATAATTATGCTATTAATCCTAATAATAATGTTATTAATGCTATTATTAATGCTAATAATGCTATTATTAATGCTATTAATGCTAATAATAATGCTATTAATGCTATTAATAATGTTATTAATGCTATTATGAATGCTAATAATGCTATTATTAATGCTATTAATGCTAATAATAATGCTATTAATGCTATTAATAATGCTATTAATGCTATTAATTCTGCTATTAATGCTAATATTTATCCTATTAATGCTATTAATACTATTAATAATGCTATTAATGCTAATATTTATCCTATTAATGCTATTAATGCTAATAATAATGCTATTAATGCTATTAATAATGTTATTAATGCTATTATTAATGCTAATAATGCTATTAATAATGCTATTAATGCTAATAATAATGCTATTAATGCTATTAATAATGCTATTAATGCTATTAATTCTGCTATTAATGCTAATATTTATCCTATTAATGCTATTAATGCTAATAATAATGCTATTAATGCTATTAATAATGCTATTAATGCTATTAATTATGCTATTAATGCTATTAATGCTAATATTTATCCTATTCATGGTATTATTAATGCTATTAATGCTAATAATAATGCTATTAATTCTATTAATGCTAATAATAATGCTATTAATGATATTAATAATGTTATTAATGCTATTATTAATGCTATTAATGCTAATAATAATGCTATTAATGCTATTAATAATGTTATTAATGCTATTATTAATGCTATTAATGCTAATAATAATGATATTAATGCTATTAATAATGCTATTAATGCTATTAATTCTGCTATTAATGCTAATATTTATCCTATTAATGCTAATAATACTATTAATAATGCTATTAATGCTAATATTTATCCTATTCATGGTATTATTAATGCTATTAATGCTAATAATAATGCTATTAATGCTATTAATGCTATTAATGCTAATATTTATCCTATTCATGGTATTATTAATGCTATTAATGCTAATAATAATGCTATTAATTCTATGAATGCTAATAATAATGCTATTAATGCTATTAATAATGTTATTAATGCTATTATTAATGCTATTAATGCTAATAATAATGCTATTAATGCTATTAATAATGTTATTAATGCTATTATTAATGCTAATAATGCTATTAATAATGCTATTAATGCTAATAATAATGCTATTAATGCTATTAATAATGCTATTAATGCTATTAATTCTGCTATTAATGCTAATATTTATCCTATTAATGCTATTAATACTATTAATAATGCTATTAATGCTAATATTTATCCTATTCATGGTATTATTAATGCTATTAATGCTAATAATAATGCTATTAATTCTATTAATGCTAAAAATAATGCTATTAATGCTATTAATAATGTTATTAATGCTATTATTAATGCTAATAATGCTATTATTAATGCTATTAATGCTAATAATAATGCTATTAATGCTATTAATAATGCTATTAATGCTATTAATTCTGCTATTAATGCTAATATTTATCCTATTAATGCTATTAATACTATTAATAATGCTATTAATGCTAATATTTATCCTATTAATGCTATTAATGCTAATAATAATGCTATTAATGCTATTAATAATGCTATTAATGCTATTAATTATGCTATTAATGCTAATAATGCTAATATTTATCCTATTCATGGTATTATTAATGCTATTAATGCTAATAATAATGCTATTAATTCTATCAATGCTAATAATAATGCTATTAATGCTATTAATGATGTTATTAATGCTATTATTAATGCTAATAATGCTATTATTAATGCTATTAATGCTAATAATAATGCTATTAATGCTATTAATAATGCTATTAATGCTATTAATTCTGCTATTAATGCTAATATTTATCCTATTAATGCTAATATTTATCCTATTAATGCTATTAATGCTATTAATAATGCTATTAATGCTATTAATTATGCTATTATTGCTATTAATGCGAATATTTATCCTATTCATGGTATTATTAATGCTATTATGCTAATAATAATGCTATTAATGCTATTAATGCTAATAATAATGCTATTAATGCTATTAATAATGTTATTAATGCTATTATTAATGCTAATAATGCTATTATTAATGCTATTAATGCTAATAATAATGTTATTAATGCTATTAATAATGCTATTAATGCTATTAATTATGCTATTAATGCTAATATTTCTCCTATTAATGCTATTAATGCTAATAATAATGCTATTAATGCTATTAATAATGCTATTAATAATGCTATTAATGCTATTAATAATGCTATTAATGCTATTAATGCTAATATTTATCCTATTCATGGTATTATTAATGCTATTAATGCTAATAATAATGCTATTAATGCTATTCATGCTAATAATAATGCTATTAATGCTATTAATAATGTTATGAATGCTATTATTAATGCTAATAATGCTATTATTAATGTATTAATGCTAATAATAATGTTATTAATGCTATTATTAATGCTATTAATGCTATTAATTATGCTATTAATGCTAATATTTATCCTACTAATGCTATTAATGCTAATAATAATGCTATTAATGCTATTAATAATGCTATTAATGCTATTAATTATGCTATTAATGCTATTAATGCTAATATTTATCCTATTAATGGCATTATTAATGCTATTAATGCTAATAATAATGCTATTAATGCTATTAATAATGTTATTAATGCTATTATTAATGCTAATAATGCCATTATTAATGCTATTAATGCTAATATTAATGCTATTAATAATGCTATTAATGCTATTAATTAGGCTATTAATGCTATTAATGCTAATATTTATCCTATTAATGCTATTAATAATGCTATTAATGCTAATAATAATGATATTAATGCTATTAATAATGTTATTAATGCTATTATTAATGCTAATAATGCTATTATTAATGCTATTAATGCTAATAATAATGCTATTAATGCTATTAATAATGTTATTAATGCTATTATTAATGCTAATAATGCTATTAATAATGCTATTAATGCTAATAATAATGCTATTAATGCTATTAATACTGTTATATAATGCTCATAATACTGCTAATAATGCTATTAATACTGCTATTACTGCTAATAATAATGCTATGGCTTATATTATTGCTATTGATGATGCGATTATTATTTAAAAATCTTTAAAAAAACAATAAACATATTTTAGATACCCGATGCATTTGCATCAGGCTAACAGCTATAACTACTATAATCAAATTAATGCACGTTCTAGAATCCCGATGCATTTGCATCGGGCTCACAGCTAGTCATTTATAATAAGCACATATAGTGCCAATATGGTGCACAGATAAAATAAACACACAAATTAAAAGGTAGCAACAGGTGAAAGCAATAGTGGACTAATTAACCATTATACAGATAGGTGCACAAAAATTGTGAGGTAGTAAATACATTTAAATAAAAGGTGTATTTTTTAGGACCAAGTTAGAAAACCACAGAAAACCTCAGAGCCGAAGATATACTTGAATATCAATTACTATATGAATCTGGAAAGGTGTGTGTGTATGTATATATATATATAATATATATATATATTTTTGTGAGGTAGCGCACCCTGGGGGACACGCTTAGCAGCAGAATTGACGCACACGGCAATGGGTTCTTTACAAAAGTTAATCCGGTTTATTCCAGACTTCTTAAACCGTGCTCCATAACACAAACATGAGGCTTTCCTTCAGCTTCAACATAAATGTCCATACAACTCCATAGACTGTTTATCTCAATTATCCTAGTGCATAGATTCCTGTACAGGGTGAGGTACACTTCTCCCTAAAGTGTCCCAGGGCAGTATTCACACGTCTCATTACTCACTGTGATTTGAGCCGTGTTCACATAGAACTCCTCTGGTGCTCCCAGCAACCTCCCAGAGAGGTTCACACAGTACCTCTCACACTGCCTGCTCTGCAGTGTCTCATCCAGACTCTCATGGCGGGTTTACACGCCGCGATATCGGCGTCCAACTCCGATCCAACTCCGACAAAAAGTCACGTGGTTTGCGAGTTGGACCCGATACCGGGCGCGCGTTGTACGGTTTGAACGTACAACGCGATGCTGGAACGATGCCAAAACGATATGGGGGTTGAATGAGCGTGCTATTCAACTGCCCGATATCGCATGGCCGTTGTAGCATCATCATAGCGTGTAAAAGCACAACTACGATGTGTACTCGCAACTCACCCATTAACTCCCATGTTAAATGGTCGTTACTGGGTTGGTGGGCGTACACATCGTAGTGACGTTGTTTCCCGATATCGCAGCGTGTAAACCGCCGATGCGGTATCGGGAAAAGTGTCAAAAAATGCACGCTCCCGCGCCGTTGTATCCCGATATCGTCCCGATATGGGGACGTGTAAACCCACCATCAGACCAATATCATGTGTCCTGCACCTTTGCAGGCTTCTGGAAGACTGCCTCTCACACAGGTGCAATCAGCACTTTTCACTCATGCATACCCTTAGCTGCCATTAACCCTGTGTGTACCACTAGCTCCAGCAATCACCCAGATTGCTGCAGGCCATGTGAGTCATACCAGCCACGTGCTATAGTGCTGGCATGCCTCACAATATATATTATATATATATATACAGTTGTGGTCAAAAGTATTGACACCCCTGCAATTCTGTCAGATAATACTCAGTTTCTTCCTGAAAATGGTTGCAATCACAAATTCTTTGGTATTATTATCTTCATTTAGTTTGTCTTTAATGAAAAAACACAAAAGAAAATGAAGCAAAAAGCAAAACATTGATCATTTCACACAAAACTCCAAAAAATGGGCCAGACAAAAGTATTGGCACCCTCATCCTAATACTTGGTTGCACAACCTTTAGCCAAAATAACTGCGATCAACCACTTCCGTTACCATCAATGAGTTTCTTACAATGCTCTGCTGGAATTTTAGACCATTCTTCTTTGGCAAACTGTTCCAGGTCCCTGATATTTGAAGGGTGCCTTCTCCAAACTGCCATTTTTAGATCTTTCCACAGGTGTTCTATGAGATTCAGGTCTGGACTCATTGCTGGCCACCTTAGAAGTCTCCAGTGCTTTCTCTCAAACCATTTTCTAGTGCTTTTTGAAGTGTGTTTTGGGTCATTTTCCTGCTGGAAGACCCATGAACTCTGAGGGAGACCCAGCTTTCTCACACTGGGTCCTACATTATGCTGCAAAATTTGTTGGTAGTCTTCAGACTTCATAATGCCATGCACACAGTCAAGCAGTCCAGTGCCAGAGGCAGCAAAGCAACCCCAAAACATCAGGGAACCTCCGCCATGTTTGACTGTAGGGACCGTGTTCTTTTCTTTGAATGCCTCTTTTTTTCTCCTGTAAACTCTATGTTGATGCCTTTGCCTAAAAAGCTCTACTTTTGTCTCATCTGACCAGAGAACATTCTTTCAAAACGTTTTAGGCTTTCTCAGGTAAGTTTTGGCAAACTCCAGCCTGGCTTTTTTATGTCTCGGGGTAAGAAGTGGGGTCTTCCTGGGTATCCTACCATACAGTCCCTTTTCATTCAGACGCCGACGGATAGTACGGGTTGACACTGTTGTACCCTCGGACTGCAGGGCAGCTTGAACTTGTTAGGATGTTAGTCGAGGTTCTTTATCCACCATCCGAACAATCTTGCGTTGAAATCTCTCAATTTTTCTTTTCCGTCCACATCTAGGGAGGTTAGCCACAGTGCCATGGGCTTTAAACTTCTTGATGACACTGCGCACGGTAGACACAGGAACATTCAGGTCTTTGGAGATGGACTTGTAGCCTTGAGATTGCTCATGCTTCCTCACAATTTGGTTTCTCAAGTCCTCAGACAGTTCTTTGGTCTTCTTTCTTTTCACCATGCTCAATGTGGTACACACAAGGACACAGGACAGAGGTTGAGTCAACTTTAATCCATGTCAACTGGCTGCAAGTGTGATTTAGTTATTGCCAACACCTGTTAGGTGCCACAGGTAAGTTACAGGTGCTGTTAATTACACAAATTAGAGAAGCATCACATGATTTTTTTAACAGTGCCAATACTTTTGTCCACCCCCTTTTTTATGTTTGGTGTGGAACTATATCTAATTTGGCTTTAGGACAATTCTTTTTGTGTTTTTTCATTGAAGACAAACTAGATGAAGATAATAATACCAAAGAATTTGTGATTGCAATCATTTTCAGGAAGAAACTGAGTATTATCTGACAGAATTGTAGGGGTGTCAATACTTTTGGCCACAACTGTAAAAACATATTACTGGGTGTTGGAGAGAAGCCATAAGCCGAATACTTTCAGCCCCTTTGGTGATGGTGCCAAAGGGGCTGAAAGTATTCGGCTTATGGCTTCTCTCCAACACCCAGTAATATGTTTGCCTGGATTACATTAGAAAGACACTACTAGGTGCTAAAGATAAATTATTATTATTATAATTATACATTTACTACAGGGTACATGACATAAGTGTAAAATTTGCGTGAGACATTTACCACCACATAAGAGGAGACACAGTCCTTATCTGTTATACTGGGGGCATAATACCACATAAGATTAAGTTTTAATTGTTTGTTACCAGTAATGTGATGCCTATATCAATGTGATGCCTATAACAATGTGTGTCAATGCTTCTGTATGATCTGTGGGGGTTGTCTATTTTACTGCTTTGCACTTCTTAACTCTCTTTTGGATACTTGAATAAAAAATGTTTTTTTACTTACAAATATGGACGTCTGACCGTTTGTTGCTCTTTTGTTGATGTATAATTATTACGGTTTGTCCATAGTCTTAGATATATGCACATGAGACTCTGCGCCAGAGTACAGAAAAGTGGTGCATTAATATGCTGCTGATGTTAAAGTTGTCCATTTCTGACTAAACTGTATAATTCCATTTCAGAGAGCTGCCCCTTCACCCGCAGTTCTTGGCAGCTACAATCACGGCCATCCCTAAGCCAGGGAAGGACCCATTGTCGTGCTCAAACTACTGACCTATATCGTTAATTAATGTTGACGTAAAGATCTTTGCTAAAACAATAGCGAATAGGCTAGGCCCATTGCTCCCTGACTCCATCCATGGCAACCAAGTGGGATTTGCACAACAAAGAGATTCTGACAGCGATAACGACCTGCCGGGATCGCTGGAGCGTCGTTACCTGGTCGCTGGGGAGCTGTCGAACAGGTAGATCTCCCCAGCGATCAGGGACCTGGGAGCCACCTCCCACATCGCTGGAAGCAATGTTACCAGCGTCCTCCCGGCTTAGCTCATCCTGTAAGCAGGGAGGAAGCTGGTAACTATGATAAACACTGGGTATCTAGGCAGCATGCACTGCCTAGATACCCGCTGTTTATCACAGTTACCAGCGTCCTCCCTACTTACAGGCAGCGCTAAGCAGGGAGGATGCTGGTAACTATGATAAACACCGGGTATCCAAGCAGCACGCACTGCCTAGATTCCCGGGGTTTACCATGGTTACCAGCCTGTGAGATCAATGGTCGTTGGTCTCTCGCTGTAACACGCAGTGATGTATGCTGACCAGTGGGAGACCAACAACAAAAAAATGGTCCTGAGCACTTTGCAGCGATCAGCGATCTCTCAGCAGGGGACTGATCACTGCTAGATGTCACACATAGCGACATCACTGGAGAGATCGTTGTAACGTCACAGTTACAACGATCTCGATAACTATTTCTTTGTGTGTAACTGGGGCTTTACTTCCCACATGTGCAAACAAAAAATTCCAGCCTGCCTACATTCAATAGATGCCGAAAAGGCGTTTGATCGCCTTGGTTGGACATTCCTACGTTCATCACTGAGACACCTAGGGCTAGGGTCGGGTATGTCGGGAAAGATCTTTGCATTATATCAGGGTCCCATGGCATGCCTTAAGATTAATGGCATTCTCTAGGCGCCATTGAAAATATCTAATCACACGAGAAAAGGCTGTCCTTTATCCCCCCTGCTCTATATTATAGCCATGGAACATCTCACAATCGCTCTAAGGAACTCATCAGACATTACGGGACTCCAGATTGGTCGAAAGCATTTTAAGCTTTCCCTTTATGTGGACGATCTCTTGCTTTATGTGACCAATCCTGCTGTTGCCTTCCCAGTGCTAATGTGTGAGTTCCAGAGGTTTGGGGAGTTGTCCAATTATAAGGTGAACTACTCTAAGATGGAAGCCCTTAGTATTTCCTTACTGGACGACTTGGTTCATAGGCTTCAGACTTCTTTACCCTTCAAATGGGAAAGTAGGGCCTTAAAATGCCTCAGGGTTTGATGCCTAGGGAGTCAGGAGACCTTTTTTCCCTTAATTATATCCCGCTTCTCCACAAAGTCATAAATGACTTGAAAAAGTACAACAGGGCTCAGCTTTCTTGGTTTGGTTGCATCAGCAACATTAAGATGGATATTCTTCCTCGCTTTCTCTACCTCTTCCAAACAATTCCGATAATTATTCCTGACCATTTCTTTAGTAGTCTACATTCGGCCATTAATAACTTTGTTTGGGGATCGGTGAAACCTCAACTTTGATTCTCGGTCCTTATGAGGCTGAAGTCAAAGATGAGTATGGGGCTACCTACGGTAGTTTTAAAAGTTATTACCACTCCGTCCTTTTGCTTTTGTCCCGAGTTGTGGACTGAAGATTTAATCAACCCCATAAACAGTGGGTAACACTTGAATGGTTTCTTTCTCCTTGCTCCCTATATTGGTTGCCTTGGCTTCAGGTCCCTCACAGACCCCCAGTCAATGACTTCCCCCGGCTCACAAAGGTTTTTCAGGGATTTTGGGATGAGCAACAATATAAACTGAACCTGGCCAGTAGACCAAGTGGAATGGGCCCCCTCTTTGGTAATGGTGACTTCCCTCCTGCAATGAAGAGAAGGTCCTTCTTATGCTGGAGCTCAGATGGGTGGACTGACTTGAGGCAGATAGCTGACAAACTCTCTTGGCTCTCCATGGTAGGGGCCTTGTGGGGGCCCATGTTTAATGTTTTCTTTCCCCTTCCTTTTCAATCCATTGAAAAGTTTGAATGCAGATTCCCTGAAATCAGCACCCTAACTTTTCAGCAAAATTAGCTGTTAAAAAATGAGAAAAAAAACATACGCTTTGCTAGCCACTAAAATTAGTGAAACATGGACCTCCTGTATGGCACCTTATAGTTTCATATACAACTAGGGAAACAAAGGATACATGGATTACCCACCAATAATTTACTATCATTTGATTAGGAATGTCGGCATTTAGTTGTAGTTGTGAATTCCAAATTAAATTATGGAAATTGTTTTTAACATAAACACTAATCTTATTGTTTTGGAAAAAGTTAAGCAAAGCAAAGTAATGGTATTGACAGTATTTTGGTGTGGAAAACTGTAAAATCTATAAATAGAGATCGATGAGAAAATCCTACATGTGGATTATATAAAAAAAAAATATTTATGAATATAGCAGTATATGCAAACTAAACTTAAAGGAAGGTTAAATTCTGTTTCAAATGAGTTACAAAAACTCTACAAAAATCTTCTAAGGAGCATGGTTTGCTCTCTTGTCCTCTTCCTCTAGTATTTAATATTTAAAGGGAACCTGTCAGGTGGTTTATGCCTCCCCAGCCATCAATGTCTTTACCTGCAGCTTTATAATGCTATTCTAATCATCCCTGTCTGAGCTCAGAGTGTAATGTGAAAGGTGAAAAAAAGTATTTATACACTTACAGTTCAGTCCCCACCTTGGAGGAGGAGGACAGTTTGGCAGGATAATAGTTAACTCACTTTTAACTTGGATGGATAAAGGACCTGTGTGATGTAACGATCATGTGGCCATAGTGGGCGGAGCTAAGCCAGCAACATAAGGAAATGTAAGTGTATAAATGCTTTTCTTTCACCTTTCACATTACACTATGAGCTCAGACATGGATGATTAGAATAGTATTATAAAACTACAGGTACAGACAGTGATAACTGGAGGGGTATAAACTAGCTGACAGGTTCCCTTTAACATCAAATTATTACATTATTTAGTGACATTTTCTAAAAAAAAATCTTTCTTAAGTCTTGTATATTAAAAACGAGAAACAAATTTTCTGTATAGTAACCAAATGAAAACCTTTTGGAATTGCTTTTTCACTTTGTTTATTCCTTTTTTGAACCATGATTGTGCCTGACTAAAGATAGCTATGACATGTGTTATAATCTTTCCCTCCCCTTAAGGGTAAGGTCACACTGGCGTGATAAAAATCAGTCCGTTTCTCAGCCAGGAGAGTTGGACGAGTGACATCCGTTTTTTGCTCCATTTGGCATACAACTGCTATGCGAGTGTGCGTTTTTTTCTCAGATAACATCTGAGTGCTGTCTGTGTGACATCCGTGTGCAATGCGACCTTAACATGGCATTTCTCATGCTGTATAAAGTGAGAAAAGAGTTGACAGGATAGATCAATTTAATAAAATAGACAGATAGATACTAGAATAGCAAGATCGGGCTCACCTATCTCCCGCTGCTACTTCCGGGACTGCCTATTAACCTCTTTACGACTAATGACGAGTATACTCGTCATGAAAAGATGTCAGTTCCCGCATCATGACGAGTATACTCGTCATGGCTTTGAACTGTCACTGCTTCTAAACGAACAGTGACAGTTCAATTCTAAAAGCTGTCAGTGACAGCCAAGGGTTAGGGGAAGAGGTGTGGGCACCCCTGTTAACCCCTTCAACCCCCCCCCTCCCCAATCATACTTATCTGCCGGCAGGCTGCACCGCACCCGCCGGCCATGAACTAATGATCCAGCTCCCCCTGTGTCCTGTCCCCGCCCCCTGTGTCCAGAGCCCCCTGTGTCCTGTAGCCCCCCCTGTGTCCAGAGCCCCCTGTGTCCTGTCCCCGTCCCCTGTGCAGCCCCCCCTGTGTCCTGTGCATCCCCGTCCTCCACCTTGCATATTGTCTGCTGGCGGGCTTATGCGCCCGCCGGCGAAGCTGCAGGGCCCCCTCCTCCTCCCTGCTGGTCCCCAGCCCCCGGCCCCGGTCCCCAGCCCCCGGTCCCCAGCCCCCGGCCCCCAGCCCCGCTCACCTATTCTGGCGGGCTGCACGCGCGGTGCACCCGCCCGCACCGTCGGCCTCCTCTGCAGTCCGGTGTGGCCCCTCCTCTTCTCAGGGGCTCATCGCTGGGTAAGTATGAATGAATGAATGAATGAATGGATGGATGGGTGGGTGGATGGATGGGTGGATGAATAGATGGATGGATGGATGGGTGAATGGATGGATGGATGTGTGCATGCGTGGATGTGCGTGCGTGGATGTGCGTGCTTGGATGTGCGTGGGTGGATGTGCGTGCGTGGTTGTCAGCGTGCGTTCGTGGATGTGTGCATGGATGTCAGCGTGCATGAATGTCAGTGTGCGTGTGAATGTGCGTGCGTGGATGTGCGTGTGTGAATGTGCGTGTGTAGATGTGTGCGTACGTGAATGATGGGTGCATAGGTACCATGATGCGTGGATGATGGGTGCAACGAGGGATCAAGTGTCCTCTTGTTATAGTCTCTGGGATCATAGTCATGGTGCACTGTATAACTGATCATTGTCATACAGTGCACCATAACTCTGACCCCTGAGACTGTAGGAAGAGGACACTTGATCCCTTGCTGCAGTCTCTGGATTGAGCAGAAGCGATCGAGCGTCGTGGGACCTTCGTTGTGGACTACGTCGGAGGCGATCGAGCGTCGTGGGACCTTCGTTGTGGACTACGTCGGATCTTTATAATAAAGATGGAGTCCGAATTTTGTTTGTGTTTTTTTTTCAAACAAAAAGATTTTTCTATGTGTGAATTTTCTGACTATTTACCAGAGATTCCTAATGGCGGGTCTAACATTGGCCCTATATTATGAATCTCGGGCTTAGTGCAAGCTGCCAATAAAAAGCTGGCATTAACCCCTTTATTACCCAGTTTGCCACCGGCACCAGGGCAACTGGAAGAGCATGGGTACAGCGCCAGAAAATTGTGCTCACCAATCTCACCGCACTCACTGCTAACCACTGAGCCACCGCACTCACTGCTAACCACTGAGCCACTGCACTCGCTGCTAACCACTGAGCCTCCGCACTCACTGCTAACCACTGAGCCACCTGTATACACACAATTCATTTCACCCCACTCCCCTAACTATTAGTAAATATACTATATATGGATTCTACACTACCCGATTCTTTTGAATCGCTTCGCCATCTATCTATATATATGTGATTATATAGGAATTATCAGTATTATGTATGTGATTATGTATAAATTAGTGAGTCGCGCCTATTCTGCAAGGACTCGCAACGGCCGCTTGGCGGCCATTGCGAGTGAGGCTTTGTGAATCAGTGGCGCCGGCAATGCTTTACAGGTCGCGTGGGCCCTGCACCCACGCCCACGACGGAAACAGCGCCGAAACTTACGGAAGTGTGTTAGGGAAATTATATATTACATACTGATAATCTATTTTATAATTGCTGTAGCGACTTCCCTTGCACACGCCGCTACCTCCGTGGCTTTGTTTGTGGACGCGCATCGCCCACGCGACTCACTCGCAATGCCCGCGAAGGGGGCGTTGCGAGTCGTTGCAGCAGCCCGAGCAATGCCCTATACACAGATTCTAGAATCCCGATGCAATACTGATAATCTATTATATAATTGCAGTAGCAACTTCACTCGCACACGCCGCTACCTCCGTGGCTTTGTTTGTGGGCGCGCATCGCCCACGCGACTCACTCGCAATGCCCGCCAAGGGGGCGTTGAGATTCGTTGCAGCAGCCCGAGCAATGCTCTATACACAGATTCTAGAATCCGATGCAATCGCATCGGGCTCACAGCTAGTAGTTAATAAATCACATTTCCCACATGTCTACTTCACATAGGCACAATTTTGGAAGAAAAAAAAAATTTGGTAGGACGTTATAAGGGTTCAAAGTTCATCAGCAATTATTCATTTTTCCAGCAAAATTTACAAAACCAATTTTTTAGTGACCACATCACATTTGAAGTCCCTTTGAGGGGTTTACATGACAGAAAACACCCAAAAGTGACACCATTCCAAAAACTGCACCCCTCAAGCTACTCAAAACTATATTCAAGAAGATTATTAACCGTTCAGGTGCTTCACAGGAACTAAAATAAAGTTGAAGGAAAAAATGGACATTTTAATTTTTGTAACAAAAATGTTCTTTTAGCCTCAATTTTTTCATTTTCACATGGGCAACAGGATAAAATGCATCCTAAAATTTGTTGGGCAATTTCTCCTGAGTACACCGATACCTCATATGTGGTCATAAACCACTGTTTGTGTGCACGGCAGGACTGAGAAGGGAAGGAGCGCAATTTGAATTTTAGAGCCAATTTTCCGTTCAAAAAGTGAAATGGCGATCCTTCACTTCTGAGCCCTGCCGTGCGCCCAAACAGTGGTTTATGACCACATATAAGGTATCGGTGTACTCAGGAGAAATTG